>JADDOH010005978.1:0-120073 GCA_016648135.1 Agrypnia vestita
GAGGCACGCCCATGGGGATTTTTCGGGTGGATGAGAATTCGCCTCTGACGGAGACGGTGAATGATCTGCCTGTCAGATAAGATTTTATGATCGAAATCAGGTACCGAGGTACGCCGATTTCGATCATTTTATAAATTAGCCCATCAATCCATACTGTGTCGAAGGCTTTGGCGAGGTCAAGAAGCGCCATTGCTGTGCTCTTGCCCCATCCAAAGCCTGTCGACACCTGCTCGACAACTCGGACAAGTTGCTGAGTGGTACCGTGCCCTTTTCTAAATCCGAACTGGTCGTCTGAGAGTATTTGATGTCCATAGACGTGTGCTGCCAGGCGCGTCATAATAATTTTCTCGAGTAATTTACTTAAAGTTGACAGGAGGCTGATTGGTCGATAATTTGTTGGACATGAATTATCTTTATTTGGTTTATGGAAAGGCAAAACATTTGCGATTTTCCAGTGCTCGGGGAAATATTCGAGTTGAATACATCCGTTGAAAATTTTCGTGAGCATTACGATGGCGCGCTGTGGCAAGTGTTTTAGTAAAATGTGATTAATTCCGTCCAGGCCCGGTGCTTTATGAGGTTTGAGTTTTTTGATAATGCGTTTGATTTCTGCGGGGGTTGTGAATCTAATGTCATCAATATCATTTTCAGTGGGCGACGCCGCATTGAATTCCCGGAGTGCTACGTATACCATATGATTGGTATCGGGGTCGCCGACCCCGCGCGTCGCGGTGTAGGCGCTTTCAAAGCCGTCCGCCAGGGCGTCGGCTTTTTCAACGTTCGACAGCGCGGGCTGCGTGCACCCCGGTGTGTACAGAGGTGGTATGACTGTACTTCTTCTTTTCAATGCCTGGGCCATTCTCCATAGAGAATTATCACCAGGCTTGAGTTTAGATAATTTTTCCTCCCAGAAATCATTTCGCAAGTGTTTGATTTTAATTTTAATTTCACGCTGTAAATTGTTGGTGATTGTCTTAAATTGGGGGTCGCGGGTGCGGTGAAAATGCCTGCGGGCGGCATTTTTTTGCGTGATGAGGTTTTTGATATCAGCTGATAGAGGTGTCATGTACGGTCTAGTGGTTTTGGTTGGAATTACTGTATCGCGAGCATCTTGAATTATCATCGTGAGTGAATCGATCGCATCGGCAATCTGGTAGTGATGATTGTATGCTTCGGTCGAGAGCCGAATGTAATAAATTATGTAGTCTTTATAATCCGACCAATCGGTGCCCTTGTAGTTGTACTGTGTCCGAACCGATTTTGAAATCGAGCCATCCATCCGAAAATATATCGGGAGATGATCCGACGGCAAATCGTCTCCGGTCACAGGTTCCATCAAAAAGGTCACGTTTTTGGCCAGGACTATATCGAGCGTACTTGGGTGATAATTAATTTTATGATAAGTGGGTCTATCCGGGGCAAGGATTTCGTAATCACGTGTCTCCATATGGGTGTATAGTTTTTTGCCATTTGGATTAGAGCGCCGACAATTCCAATAGGAATGTGTGGCATTGAAATCGCCACCGATCACTACGGTCGGGCCGAGATTCATGATTTTATCGATGTCGGCGGTCTCTAATTTTTTGGCTGAATACGCTGAAACCACTACGTGGTCGCGTCCATTTAATTGAATTTTTATAGCCGTAGCTTCGAGTGAAATTAATTGTGGTGTGGGCAACCGCGTGTGTGGAATTGACTGTTTAACGAGGATTGCCGTTCCTCCCGCACGACCAGTTACGCGATCGTTTCGGTACACATCAAAGCCGGGGACTTTGAAATTTGTGTCTTTTGTTTTAAGCCACGTTTCCGAAAGTAGCACGATATCCACTTCAGCGTTGTCAATGCTGTCATACAGCTCATCGACCTTATCGCGGACACTACAAGCGTTCCACGCGATAATGTGCACACCCGAATTTACGCTTTGAGACATAATTAAATTAAAGTTCAGTACGATGCACCGCTAGGGCGCTCCAGGGTGTCCATGATTTCGAGACAAATCATGGCGCGTGACACCCTATCGGTGCACTGTCTGAACCTTTCTCGCGACTCCATCATGAGCCGCATGAGGTCGGAGAATTCATCGCGACCCCCCGCTGCGCTATGCGCAGCGGGTGGCGATTGTGGCTGGTGTTCCGGGCGCGGCGATCGCGGCCCGGAATATACTTGCGCTATTTCATGATTAGTGACAGTGGGAGTGTCGTTCGCTGCACCCTGAACGACTCTCGACCACTGTCTTCCCTCGGTGGCTGGAACATGCTGTCTGGCGGATGGGTGCGGCCTCGCCTGACTGGTCGGCTGGTTGGCTGCTCGCGGTGCTGGCTGCCGCGGCTGAATTTTCGCGACGTACGCGACGCGTTTGGGACAATCGCGATAGTTCGCGGGGTGATCCCCTTGGCAGTTGCAGCACGCGGCTGGCTCATCGCGCGTCTTTTTTGGGCAGTCGGCCGTCTTGTGTTGCTGCAAGCACTTGACACAACGCGGTGTGTGAAAGCAGTTGCGGCTGGAGTGCCCGAATGCCTGGCAGGAATAGCACTGTGTGCCATGTTTCAGGAAATTTGACTTGTATTTTTGCAAGGTGATCTTGCAATAACACAGGACGGTCAACTGCTGGCGAAGCTGGCCCATGTCTATTTCTTGTTTGAAATATGCCAAGAATAGGGGCATGTCAGATTTTGGGGTCGTCATTTTGACGACCTTGTTTGCGGGGAAGCCTTGCCGTTGCAGATCGTCTGCGATTTCCTCGACCGCGATGTCGGGAAGGCCTCGGATCACCGTGCGCTTCAAGCGCTCGGCGTCCGGTGTGAAGGTATGGAAGCCCGTGATGCCGTCCTCTGCGAGGCCGGCGATCAGGGCTTGATGGTCGGTGATGGTGGATGTTTGCACTGCCGCCGTGCCGCCCCTGGCGTACTTCATGGTGAAGGACGACTTTGTGTGCTTTTTTAAAATGTCGTGAATTTGCCCGTGAGTGTAGGTCTTTGTTGGCATTATGACCGGCGGAATGCGAGTTCGGCGCGGCGTATTGTTTTTGGCGGTGCGTGGATATGACGTGGCTTGCGTGTCGATAAAGTTGTCCCTGTCCTCGGGGAGTTCGTCATATTGATTGTGCGTAGGTATTGGCGAGGTGGAGTTGGGCCGGGTCCGCTTCGCGGTATGCCGCGGCTTTGTCCACGGCGGAATTGCAGAGATCTGCGGCAGGGGCGGGAACCGGCCGTCAGTCGACGGACCGGTGCCAGCTACGCTGGTTGAGGCGAGGACAGGGACTGTATATTGTCCGGGTGGCAATTCGGTAAACGTACCGTCCGCCTGACGTACGTAGATGGCCTTCGCGGCGTGGGCCATATTGACCCTTAACAAGGCTTTTAGCTTCCCCGACAGGGCCGGGGAGGCTTCTACTGAATTTATTTCTTCGGTAAAAATGTTTTTGTTGGTGACTCTATCTGACTGTAAAGGAATCGCGGCGGCGTGATAAGATCCTTGAAAAAGAATTTATTTTGCCAAATCGTAATAATTAGGTGGCTTCGATACGGTATCGCCACCGTTCGGGGGCGTCGTAGACGGATGCGCAGCGCGCGGCGGGTTGGAATCGCGGTAACGGCGGGAAAATCGTATGCTCAATACTGTGTATTGCAACAGCTTGCGGCATAAAATACGACTGTTCGCCTCAAGAGACGAAGAGCGAATCAGACGACTATGAATGAGATGACATTAATATATATTTAAAATTCCTGGCGGCGGCATGCGGAAGCTGGCGATATCTCTGAATGAAATTCAGTGTTCAGCGGTGTCTTCCTGTGGAAACCCGTTAGGGAAGAGTTGATAACCTCGCGTGAACCTTTTGTCAAATTATTTATTAAAATTAACAATTTTTAAACTTCTCATAATAATTTTTTTTTCAAACAATTTGAAAAATGTACATTTAAAAACAACGGGTCCCAATTACTGTAGAGTAGGCCCGTGCAGTGGGAACAAGAAGCATGACTTTTATTGAACCATATATTTGGGAAAAAATATCGAAAATATTAAAATCTGAATAAAATGTTAACTATTGTGATTGGAATATTACGAGATATATCTCTTATTTCGGTTTATTTTTAAAATATATGCTTAGGAAAAAGTCATGCTTCTTGTTCCCACTGCACGCCCCTGCTGTAGAGAAACAGTGAGTACTTACATTGAAGCATGACTTATGTTGTGGAGTAAATAGTGCTCTGAATGCAATTACGGCCAATAAGAATCTGTCAAAGGAAGCAAAACTAGCGGTAGACAATGGCGTTCTAGTGCCAACCCTGATGTATGGAAGTGAAGCCTGGAATTGGCAAAATGGAATGAAAGTAAACTCAATGCGGTCCCTAAGACGCTTGTGTGTAAATTTGGTCGATAGAGTGAGGAATGAACAAATTAGGAATGAATGTAGTGCTAGCTCTAGCGTGGTAGATAGAATAATGAAAGGAGTGCTGAGATGGTTTAGTCATGTAAAACGTAAGAGTGTGGAAAGGATGGTTAAAAAAATATGTGGGACGAGTGTTTAAGGCAAAAGGAATAGGGGGCGTCCGTGAAAGGCCTGGCATGATCAGATACTAGAAGTATTGAAGGACGGCCCTGTTAAAAGTCTCATCAACCGTGGAACATGTATGAGGTGTATGAATGTAGCCGAAGCAAAAGTCAAGATAGAAGATTACGGCGTTCTATACTCTCTGCCTACCCCTGCGGAGAAACGGCGTGATGGTTAGTTAATTAGTCATATTGAGGAAAAACATCGACATAAAATATTTATACTAAATTTTTTTATAATATATTAAAATGTGAATATGTGGGGGGAGGGGAGATATAAAAAAATACAGCAATCTCCAGAAAATAAAAATAAAATATTTTTAATGCAGGCACCGAGGAATACTTATATAAAATATGTTGAGTTCTAGATTAAATGTATCTTCCAAAATCATGTTTCCTATAAATGTATATTTCTTATAAAATCTCGAAATCAGTATGTTATAAATTAGTAATCCTCAATGACTACGTTCCATTTTTTTTTATTTGCTTTTATACCCCACATATAATATAATAGTACATACTTCACACCTCCTTTTTTCTAAATTACTGTTTTAACTTTAAACAACTATCTATACTATATTGTCAAATTTTTTGCTGTTCTACTCTTTGGATTTCTTGCGTATATTATTATTTAAAATGTATCTCTGTACCGTATATTGAAATAAATAAATATTTATAATGATCATTACTTAATAACAATTAATTAAAATGGTTTTGAAATCATGCGGACTTCATGTGTGCTAGCAAAAAAAAAGGACTTATTTTTTAAATTTATCTTCTTAAGGGGGGGTAAGGTATTATTTTATTTTTTTTGATTTTTTTTTAACTGAATGCATAATATCTCGCAAATATTGTGTCAAAATTTTAAGTCGATTGGAATTAAATTGACGAAGTTATGAGTATTTTTATACCTACCCGACCCTAATGCATTGGATTCATTCAAACACACGTACAGTGCTCTTCCCGAGGATGTTTTGGATGCCATCAAGCCTATCCTTTATGGACCTGGCATTGATGATCCAGTGTGAGGTAACCCGATAAAATTTGCTTATGAACGTTTTATACCCGGTTTTTAGTGTTCAAAACTTTAAAGTGTTTTCTCCACAACTCACGTTTTCAAAGTCGGTGCCCCTCATAACTTCAAAACTACTAAACCGATCTTTTTGAAATTTAGAAAACTATTTCTGCACGTAATTTACGAGGTAACGCTGGAGATTTTTTTTCAAATTTGTTGATAATTTTTATTTTTTTATAACAAATTAGCCGATTTTTTCCGCAAAAAATCGCGTTTTTCCCTTCAAAACGTTCCACAAAATTGAAAAATTTAATTTTCGAAAAACCCTCCCAGCGTTACCTGGGAAAAACTATTATCTAACTAATGAACTTTGATTTTTTTATTTCAGATGATCCAGCACCAAGTTACGAGGGGCACCACAATTCTATTTTTTTCCGAGACACGTCCGAATAATTGCTGCCATTGCCATATTTTTCAATATTTCTTCGTGAAAATTTTACACAATATTCTTCGAATGTTATACTTTAATGTAATATTGGTTTTAATAAAGACATTTTAACCGTGTCGTCACAAAAAATTCACAAATACATGCCTTTTTTGTACGAATTAACCTTACCCCCCCTTAAATGGATTCACTCTTCCCGCCAGCAGTGAGCAGGGCCTGACTGACACCCAATCATTAAGGCGTTAGGTGTTGAGGGATTGTGACTTGCGGCCCGGTGGTATTGGTGAGCCACACAAATCAGAACAGGTTCTGCGGGAGTACCTGCTAATAGCTGGCATCTCAGAGTCATCCCAGAAGACGAGGATTTAATGACCACCTTTGTTGGGAAAACATTCTGTCGCGCAGTCAACACTGATGACTGAAGTCGGAGCAGACATCGCTCTGGTGGCGACTCCGGGAGGTAACC
Source organism: Agrypnia vestita (assembly GCA_016648135.1). Lineage (NCBI taxonomy): Eukaryota > Metazoa > Arthropoda > Insecta > Trichoptera > Phryganeidae > Agrypnia > Agrypnia vestita. The sequence continues at coordinate 6,478 of JADDOH010005978.1, forward strand.
GAACTTCCTGTTGTGACAATACCATCGAAATTCTTTTCTTTTCTTAGATCTTTTAGCAGTCTTGATAAACCAGAGACTAGAAGAATAGTGACGGACTTTCTCTCTTTACACGAACTAAAAAACTAACCCATAAAAACCAAGTTTTTATTTTACTCCCTTTCTTTGTAAATTAAGTTTACCATCACGTAATAATTGATTGACTGAAAATGAAACATGTCTAGACAAATATCTATGTCAAAAATCTCTAAAAATATCTCTTTGTTATTTGATTTCTTCCCAAAAAACCGAAGTGTGCTGTCATCTGTGAACCAATTGCCATAAATTTTCTAAATTCGTAGTGAAGTACCTATTATACCTACCGACGGAGTAATTCAAATTTGAAATATTCCGTGACGTTATCGGGCCGCCGGCACCGTCAGTAGTAATCAAACTTTTGTAATGATTTCAATTTGAAAAAACCATTAAAATTTCTAAAAATCCAAAATTACACTATAATTATTATTATTTTTTAACGAAAATTTGATAGATCTTCTTGATCGTCGCCACGAGCCTGCTTGCAAAGTTTCAGCTCGATTGGATCACGGGAAAAGGGTCAAAAATTGATCCAAAGTTTTTTCGACGGCAAGCAAGCAAGCAGACGCCACGAGTTAATATAAAGGGAGTACTAAATGGTATTATCGACTGTCCTCAACTACTAGAACGTATCTACTTGCGCGCTCCGTCTTGCATAACTAGAAGTCATGCAGTTTTTGCCGTGGATACTGCAACTAATGACTATATCTTTAATTCCTCACTGCAAAGGCTTCCTAGACTAGCAAACAGATACAAGCAACTGGACGTCTTTGCCAATAACTGTATATTATTTAAACATGTATTAAAAGGTGTATTGAAGGATTACTAGTATTTGTCGAATTGGACTTAAATAATTGATTTGTCTTTGTATGTGTATTTTTTATTATAATGACTTTCAAAGCTTGTGCTATATCTTTTCACTCTACATTATATTTTTTTTGTTTTTAAATTTCTATTATACTATGTTTGTCTTATGCTACTGCTTTTTATATACTTGCTTTTTACTTTATATTATATTTATCTTAATTTATGTGTATCTGTATTTTAAATATTTTCTTTTCTCTTTATGTCATTATTATGTTTACATGTTATTGTTTTTTTCTCTTTAAATTATATATTCTGTGAATATACACTTACCTATCGATTGTAAAAGCCCTACAGGGCGTTAATTAATAAATAAATAAAAATTTAAAAATAGCTGATGTTTGGCACTTTTTATTGTCAAATACAATTATATATAGCTTCATCAATTTATCATATACATGTACACCGCGCAAATACGATATTTTGTCACTATCAGTGAACACCTGTAATTGGCCTTTATGTTTCACATTCTTTGTATTTACTTTAATATTGTTAGCTGTTGGTTTTACGAATAAATATAAATAAATAAATAACGTTACTGTTTTGGCTCCCTCCCCCGGTAATGCCAGGCACGAACAGCTGGTTTTCTAATATAATTTTACGAACGGAAATACACGAAATTTTTCAATAAGCGTTAAATTTAAATTTAATGGCTGAGATTACAAAAAAATACCACATCATTAAGTGATCACCTCGACACCACTGCGCACGGATATTTCTGTACGGAACGGTCCAACAGTAGCCTGATGGATTAAGCGGCTGATCGCGGAATGATGAGGGCATTTCTTCCGTCACAAGGTATTCATGAGAAGTGGAGCCCGCGGTAAGCGATATGAGATGGGCAGCGTTGCTGCTCCTTTACTCTCGTCTCATCAAAATGGGATTTGGTTATACCAGTGTGCCCATATTTGGTAGATGTACAACGTACGTGTTAGGTGAGCTGTAAATCACGAGCTGTGAGTCAGTCACTGATGCCTCTTAGTAAGAATCACTACTAATCACTAGTAACAATCCTACATCAATGAACCAATAGAAAGAGTCAGGTAATATGTAGGTATTGCTTGCCCAACGTAACTTGGCGTGCGGCGAATTTTGAACTAAAACCCGCCCCGCCCGCACCCGGCGGTAACCCCTCGCCCTGTCATTTAGTACAATTTTGTATTTGGTCGGGAGCTGTGACATCTTGATTACCAATATACACTGAATTATTATGTCCAAAACATCCTAAATAGTCCGGGATGGTGCAAGAACAATTGCCAATGAAGTATTAAAGTTTTGCGAAGCTGAAAAAGCGAATAATGGACCGATATTACTGTCTGACAGTTTGACAGATAGAACGGCCGCCATTACTGAATGGTTTCTTTAGTGCTGCCCGACCAAATTTCTGTATTTAATACGACACCGGTCACCGGACATTCTGTACATTATGTATTGTGTAATAAATTTACACCCTGACAACTTCTGTTACGCGACAGGGACGCGCTCCCTCGCACGCCAAGCTATAGTGGTACGTCTATATGTATAAGTACTCGGGTGTATGGGTGAATGAGAACTGGGATCCCTCTCAAGAAGTAAGACCTCGAATAGAGATGGCAAGAAGTGTGTTTCTCTGAATGACTTCTTTATTCTCTAACCGTGACTTAAGCGGAGTTGGAATTTTATGATATTTTCGGCATTCTCTTGTATGTGATAAAAAATAATTTGGAAAAACTGTGATATAAATATGTTTACCAAACCGTGAGAACCTTAAATATAGGGATAAAACTAAGTCGCCGTTAACCTTAAAAATAGCAACTATCCGGAATTCGCCAATCACATAATTGATCCCAACGATTCTTTTGACAATCACAAATTAAAACTACTCTACTAGGTTCCTCATTAAGGATGAATAATTAAGAATTTCAAAACCATAAAAGCGCTAAAAAATTTAATTATGAAAAAATATTTATAAATAACACTTCTCCGATCCTTAACTTAATTCCGTTAGTGACCAAAATATCCTCGCCACCACGCGGCTCCCTGCCGTACCCGAACCGATTGACTTAATTTTGTATTAAAGTTAGTTTATAACTATACCTGATGATGAGAGGAACTGTATAATGGTAATAAATAACTCAAATATTTTGTGAATAGTACAAAATTTAAACAATAATTAAATTAACAGAGTATTAAAGTTAAATTAGTAAAAACCACTACCAGATTTAAGGTTTTTAAGATTTAAGATTTTTACTAATTTAACTAACTTTTTCTTCTTCTTCTTTCTTAGCCTTTTCCCCTTCACTGCTGGATGTAGGCCTCTTCCATTTTCTTCCACTCATCTCTGTTTCTCCTCCTTCGCATCCAAGTTTTTCCTGCTTGCTGGACTATCTTGGATGGCTCTTTACTCCTTTATTTTCCCAATTTACGTTTTTGAAAATGTCTTCCAAGGCAAGTATAAAGAGCTTTGGTGAGATGGTATCACCTTGTCGCACACCTTTTCCGATTTTGAAGCTTTCTGTCTTCGTGTCTTTATCTATTGTCACGCTTATGGTTGCATTTTAATATATGTATTTTATTTACAGTTTCGTATATCTTGAGTCGATTTGTTTTTGTGATCGCCCACGTCTCAAGTGAATCGAATGCCTTTTTATAATCAATAAAGGCCATATGGAGATTGATATTATATTCTGTTGTCTTTTCACTACGTAACCGAGTTGTTTGTATGTGCTCCCTTGTCCCAAAGCCTCTTCGAAACCCAGCTTGTTCTATTGGTTGTTGATACTGGTCAAATTAATTGGTTAATCTGTTTGTAACATTTTTTGTGAGTAGTATTTAACTAACACTCTGTTATAATGTCTTACCACAAAGATAATGCTTTAAATGTTAAAAATGTTAATAATAATAAATAATTAATACATTAAAATGTTGCAGAACCTAGGAAATAGAAGAGGAATGTAAGGGTAGGTACACCACAACCTTGCCGCGCCGAAGTTAATCAAGCTGCTATTAAAGAATTACCTCAAAGTAAACAGAGTGAACGCGTTTGAGGGGTGAAACTAGTTCGCTGGGGGGTGGGTGGGTGCTCTACGTATCGTATGGTGTTGATGGCGTGTTGTCTACGGTGCAACTTCCACTCTCGGCCGGAAACAATATGGCGGTGTAATAGGCGGGCGCGGGCGGAAGCGTCTCACTCGGCGGCCTGATTTATTGGCGGGAAGCGAACACGGGGGAGTTTCAAAAACGAACATCAACCGCAGATCAGCCAAGAAAGCGGTCGTGTTCATATTTCGTCACCGACAACCTCATCAGTGGAGCGGTTCTTTCCTGAACGCAATTTTCCGACAATACGTCTCGAACAACGCGGGAGGGACTCGAAGCGTATGAGATGTGGATCTACAGACAGGATCTAAGCTGGATTTGTAGGGTTACAAATGACAGTGCGGATGCGAAAGGAAAAAGTCCAACTACTCAAAATTTCTTAAATTTTCTTTAGTAAAAATATTTGAATATTACATAATATCGATACGTCACGCATTACCTACAGGCAACGACTGAGTTTCTGAGTGTAGTGAAACACAATAAAAATAAACAGGTTGGAGAAAAGCATGTAGATATATTGTATCCTGACTGAAAATTTAATCTGGAACCATCTATGGATTCACATCTCAAACCTTTATTTTATTTCCATAGTCAAGACCTTTATTTGTAGCTACCGGCTAGATGCATTCGTATTAGTAGTAAATTGTGTGAATTTCTTTACTATATTTTAACTGTTATTTTATTTTATATAATCTCATTTTTATACATATGTATCGATACTATGTATATGTACATTATGTATGTTTGTAATTTTCTATTAAACATATTTTTTATTAATTCTCCGTTTCACCCCAGAGACAGAGATCTGGATTTATGTGGACTCCCACCGCGCGGCACGAGCGCTGTTGGGAGAATACTTAAGGCGATCGTCCGGCAGAGTGAGCAAATTTCACAATTTGTTCTCATATCTCGGTGAAGGCACAATGTAACTGTGATACGGGATTCACCACAAACCCAGGGCTATTTTATGATTAAATCTCCCATATCGGCCCCTTTCGCCATTCATATTGATATTGTTTTAATGCATAAGGCGATCGTCCAGCAGAGTGAGCAAATTTCACCATTTTTTCTCATATCTTCTCTTATAATAATTTTTAAAATGAGATATTTCCCTACAAAAATGTGATAAAAATGCAAGAGAAGATATGAGAAAAAATTGTGAAATTTGCTCACTCTGCTGGACGATCGCCTTAAGCATTAAAACAATATTAATATGAATGGCGAAACGTGCCGATATGGGAGCATTGCTCGTAAAATGGCCCTGGGTTTGTGATGGATCCCATATCACAGTTACATTGTGTCTTCACCGGGAAATGAACCCAAAACCCCCGGTATGAGTGCCAGTCTTATGCCCGCTTCTAGTCCAGTAGTCCACATATTTAAATCGTATTCTACTTTGAAAAATAGGTTTTACGAAAACAGGCCAGACAAAACGGGATAGTTCCGGATGGGACGCCACATTCACGACTCTCCCTAACTGCGGGGAAATGTTGTGGTGGTAAGTTAGTTAGTTAGATAGTTAGTTGGGAAATTTTCCATAGCTGCCGGCGAAGAAGTTTTACTCGAAATATGTTAACTAGCTTCTGCGCCTCGCTCGGCGCGACCAGCGCGCAGCGGCAGGAGTTCACGACTTCCTGTTTCCTGGCTGCACAACTTCCGGCGGCAGGATCCAGCTGAGCGGAGTGTTGCATCACACCGAGGGCCCGACGGAGGTAATCTAACGGAGCGCCCGCCACCCCCCGTGAGCCAGGATCGCGGAGCAGCTCAAGAAATATTCCTTTTCAATTCTCCCTATTTGGATTATAAATTCATTATTTAGATGCACAAACTGCACTCTGTAAAGACTATTCGATTTACGGCTTGCAGCTGCGGCTGGCTGTGTTATTTTATTTTATTTAGAATTTTTAAAGCATTTAAAAACATCCCCGAAATACAATGAAATTGCTTTGCATAGAGCCAGGTAGTTTACCCTTGTGATGTATCAGTACAGTATAATTCACTTTAGTAATAATACAAACCATCTATACTCGTCAAAAATGATGTACTTTTATTATATATTTATACTTTTTTTGCACCTCATTTTATACACCAAATCATTACGGACATGACAGACATTGCTACATAGAAAATTATATATTTTGATTAATGATTAATACCGATGACATATACCGATATGGTAATGGATGCACTTATTAGTTATAATTTTAATTAAACTGAAATATTCTAAAAAATTGATTACAAATATTTTATTAGAAAAGCATTAAGTTAATGTTTTCAGTTTATTTAATAACAATTTTGAAATCATGCCCAAATGTCACTTATTAGAGTCAATAATGACTTGCCAAAGGTGTGTTTGTTAAAAAATAAAATGAAATAAATAAATACTCTTTTTGAGAACGGAATGAGATCAGCTATTGGATAGGAAGTTACGGACAGATATTCTAAATTATTATTATTGGAGTGGGGATTCGCTTTTATACAATTCAAATAAAATGATTGAAGCCTTGCATACATGTATATATTTAAACAAAATTTTTGTCCAATGTTTTACTTTACATATAAAGTAATGTAGCTAAAACCCTGTGTCGTCAAACAGACATGAATATCGTGTAGATAGATATATATTATTGAATGTCTGTATGTATAATTTTAAGATTCCCTTTCATATTTTTTTTCATAACAATCGTTTTTCAATGTAAAATGGAAGATACAAATTTATTTCATACTTGCCGTAACTTTTAGTCATATTGTATCAATTTGTATATTAACCTTAACATATAGAAGATATATATCGTCACTGATTTTTTTGTAGAACTTTTTTAATTCTATAACTTCTGTATAGAAAGTATTTAAATACCTCTTACCGTTAAGGCAGCGTTCGTAAAAAAACGCATCGCTCGACCATTGTTTCGTCGACTTTAGTTGTAAAATAGGACACCACGAAAAGCCCTTTTATCTTAACGGGATAATATATAATCTATATCCACCCTGAGATTCTATTCTAAATGTTCGTGAAAGAATTTTTGAAATCGGTAGTAGTTTCGGAGATTACCTCCTACATCCAAACTTACAAACGTTACCTCTTTATATATTAGTATAGATTAAATATTAAAATTCCTAACCACAAAGTGATTGCTTCGAATATTACAAATATATCTTTTATATATTGTGAGAGGATTTTGGTACAGAGATGACAGCATATTTGATGTTCCAGATATTCCATAATACTTCTTGGTAAATGTGGGAGTCTCGCCTCCCAGGTAATCTAAAGATTAGATTTCCCAGTAGCTGGAAAGCGTGCTGTAAATAATTCATCCAAACTGATCGCCGCCGCACCGTGTTGTGTGAAAGATCGATTCGAAAGATGTTTTCACACAGGGTTGACAGCGATGACGAACCGTAACGAAAAGTTTCATGTTTCGGTTAAAAAAAAAATAGGTTACGTGTTTCGGACAAAAAAACAAAATAGGTTACATCTTTCGGACAAAAAAAAATTGGTTACATGTTTCAGATCAAAAAATAAAATAGTTTACATGTTTTGGACAAAAAAAAGAAAATATCACTTTTTTCGGACAATTGTAACTCCTGTACTGAATAGGTTTAATGGCGTATTCTCGAGACATTATTCAGCTGCATATTCATATCATTTTAATCCTTATAACAGGTGGATTTCTGGCTTCATAATGAGTCGAAAATTTTCAAACAAACAATATATCTTAACTTATTTTTTGCAAAAAGTTTAACTATTATTTCAGTAACTTATATCTATTATGAAAAATTCATCCCATTACGAGCTCTGCAACCCAGACAATTTGAACGGAAGATACTTTCTCTGAGTCAGCCTCTACTTCAGCTGCAACAAGCGTTGTAGAACTGATCAGCCATTTCCAAAAACCGAAAAACTTGAAACTCTCTGCCCGATGTACTGCGGTACAGCGCATTTAAGATTTAATTTAAAAAATAAATATAATTAAAAAAGGTACCTACTCAAAAACTAAAAATTAATTTTCAACCAAAAAATTTTGCACACTCTCCAAATCGCGCTTACAATATCAATATAGATTCCAGAATTCTGTTGTTGATGAAGAGAAAGCGCCCACGCTCTTATTTGGAGAGTGAGGTAAAAAAATATTTTTTTACTTTTTAGTAGGTACGTTTAAATATAGGCGTGTTTTTTAAATATTTTTCACATGAAATATAATTTTTTACTTTTTAGTCTTAATATTACCAAGCGTACAAAATCACTTCGATAGGAAACTAGCGCCATCATTTGGCGAACCTTTTAACTAATTTCCCGGGTAAAACTTTGTTTAATTAACTATGATGGATTAATTGATTAATTAGTTAATATTATTCATGCATCGTCATCGAGAATTTGCAAAATTTCAGATCGATTGAACATTAGGAAGCGGATGAAATATCAATTATAAGATTCCGTCAAGACAAACAGGTGAAGCGTGGCAAGATTGAAAACGAACCTTTAAAAAAAATATTTTTCATTTCACAAAATAATTAATACATAAGTGATGAAAACAAAGTACAATTTTATTAACTGTACAAAATTATGTACTTTGTTATGTAACTGCATTTCGGGTGATATTTTTGCGATAATTGCGATAAATCATCTATTTTTATTATCGTTATCGTAAAAATGACGGAAAATTGGTTCGCGTCTTTGCATATATATATTCATAATATCTTTTTGGCGGTCCGCGGAGAGGCGGCCGTAGCAACATGCGGGTTCGGGCTTGCTGGCCCGGAATTCAAGCCCATCTCCGGCCGTTTAATTTGTTTTTTTAGCTGTGAATTAGAAAGAAATTACGGACGTTACACGAAGTTACGGGGATAGGCATACAGACAGACGGACGGATAACGAAAATATTATATTTTATGAACGCTGATAAACAATAAAAGATAGTCGTTACTTGCGCAGTTTGAAGTGTGATAATATCCAGCGGTGTGTAGGCAAGTTTCAGTGCCGGGGGGCTATGAAGACGTTAGATCAGTGGCGGCTGATTTAGGGCCCGGCCCCTCCCACCCGCGGTACTAAAAGGGTTAGATTAACGCAATAATTATATCATTGGAGGCGATAGATTATCACATTCCTGGAACTCTATTAGGCAGGTGCTCGCTGCACTGTTATTTATTGACCACAAATTTCCAAATGACCCAAATGTGAGAGCATTTGCATTTCGTGGGGTTGCTGTAAAACTGAGAAATCGTTGGATAACGGTGTTTAAGAATTTTGAGATATTCCGACTTAATGATTATGGAAATGAAGTCTGAGCTGGCAGAAGAGGCATGAAAGTAGACTGAATGCAGTGGTGATAACATCCCTTAAACGTATGTGTAGCAAATCCATTTATGATAGAAGATATTAGTAATTGATGTAGGTAATACTGATCCTAGTACACTTAACTAGCTGTGCCCGCGCGGCTTCGCACGCGTAAACTTTTAGTACCTTCTGTTTGGATCGTCATTTAACTTTCGCGAACCTTCTAGAACATTCTCCTTCCAGAACTTTCAAGAAATTTATCGAATGTACAGGAACTTCCTAGACACGCCGACACATTCAGCCATTCAGTTTAGAACCTTATAGAACTTTCGGAAATTTTCTAGAACCTTCTCCTTCCAGAATTTTCTAGAGCAGGTTTTTTCGGAATCTTCTAGACACACCGACACAGTCGGCGCGCCTATTTTGAAATAATCTGAAGCATTTGCGGCCTTTCCATAACAAAACAATGTGCTAGAAAGCACATTTTCGTTATCCACTCCCACCCACGCACAGACACCCCCACCAAACACGCATATTTTTGATGTGATACCAAGGACTATCCACCACCGTAACCACCGGTGGGTGGTTGTGGCTGGTTGTGGAGAAAATTTGGCGGATAGGGAAACACGGGTTTCTTTTTATTTATATAGGTATATTGATTAAAAGAATTAAAAAAGGATAGCTCAGATGATTGGGGCATGTTGAGCGAATTATTGTGGAAAGACAGATATATAACGCAAGTGTTGACGGCGCCAAAAATAGAGGGCGACCGCGGAAGACGTGGCACGACCAGATTAACCAGTACTAGATGGAAGATGGTCCCGTTAGAAGCCCCAACATCCGTCGAGCTTGCGTGCGAAGATGTATGAATGAGGATGAGGCGAGAGTTGTATGTCAGGTCAGAAGAGTATGGCGCTCTATCCTCTATGCTTACCCCCACGAAGAAACGACTTGATAGTAAGCAGTCTTTAAAAGATTGCATATCTAAAACACATATAGGTATAGGTCTTTTCATATAAGCTTACAATTTAGTTAGTGTGAAAATACCTATACCATACCACTCCTGCACAGAACGCCTATGCTTATTTATTACTTCCTTTCTTTTAACTCGTGGCGTCTGCTTGCTTGCCGGCTTGCCGGGTAAAAAAACTTTGGATCAATTTTTAACCCTTTTTCCGTGATCCAATCGAATGGAAACTTGGCAAGTAGACTCGTGGCGACGGTTAAGAAGATCTATCAAATTTTCGTTAAAAAAAAATTCAAAATTATCGTATAATTTTGGATTTTTAGAAATTTTATTGTTTTTTTCAAATTGGAATCATTAGAAAACTTTGATTACTAGCATAGCGGCCCGATAATGTCGCGGAATATTTTCTAAATTTGAATTACTCCGTCGGTATTCATAATAGGTACTTCACTACGAATGTGGAAAATCTAAATTGACTGACAAATGTTTTTAGAATTTAATCTTCAAAGCATTAAATGTCTTATCAAAGCTCAAAACATTTGACATTTTAGAAATATATTAAATTACTGTAAGTTTAGTGTTATGTTATATGTTTTAATTCGTCTTTAATTGTTGTTATATTTTACAAAGAAAGGGAGTATAATAAAAACTTGTTTTTTATGGATTACTTTTTTTTAAACATACAGTTATTACAGGAAGAAAAATGGAAAAAAAAAATTAAAATCAAAATAAAAAATTATGAGCAGTAAAGTTTTAATATGTCTTTAAAAAATATGCAAGGCCAAAAGAAGGATGTAAAAGAAAATATCCACTTAAAGAACAAATTTTGAAGTGGGAAGGGGGAGGGGGAGAAGTGGCTGGAGAAGAAAGATTTAGGACACGTAAAAAGAAGTTATTCATTTAATGGCTAAGTTTCAACTTAATAATATAGGTAAAATATCTAATAGGCTTGGTAAATTAAGTATGTTAAAGGTAACTAACTCTACCTCGATTTATTAAGTTATTTTTAGTAAAATTTATGCGGAAATGTTAAATATGAAATAAGTTGATTGATCTTTAGGTATAATTATTCAAATAGGTATGGCCAATCAAAACGATAATTAAAAAAATAAAGATAAGAAATTTCGTGTGAAGTTCTATCAGCTTGTTGAAGATGGTATATGATGGTAATGTTCAGCATCTTTACTATAACTAAATTCCACGTGATATGAAAGTTAAATTTTTTATGAATTTACTTTGGATTTCTTCAGTTCTGTTATTATATATTGTTAAATGAATCTTCTGGTTTAAGTCTTCTGTGGTATTATGCCATGTTTTAACGATGTTTCTGGCGAGGTTTCGGATCCTACTGCAAGGTCCATCATCAGGGCAGATGTGTTATCAAATGTCTGAGGCAACACATCAGCCCTGACGATGGACCCTGATGACACGAACCAGAAGATTCTGAGAAGCCATGAAACCTAAAAACAAGTTTAAACATTAATTGTCATAAAAATGGTTTAGAAAATCTCCTGATAAATTCCGATAATCCATCCACCGATAATCCATAAGCCTTGTATAGGATTAATTCTAACTATGGAATTGATGTTAACATAGAATCAATAATAATCCCAAGGTCCTTAACTTCTGTAGGTTTTTTATTTATTTATAAGAACATGATTTTCTTTTCTTAAAACTTGCCGAAAAATCAGCAAATCGTGAAACAATTTTATTGAAATAAAATAAAATTCATTATTAACATTGTTTTTAAACATTTAAGATTATTATTTATGGAATTGGCGTTTACTTTGTAGAGAATCATATTGGTTGATTATTAAAAACATTTAACATACCTATATAAACTTAAATATTTTTAATAATTTATCACTTGAGATTATTTTCAAAACTCACCGATCATTCAAAACCATTCAAAACAGAATCATATTGGTAGATTATTAAAAACATAAACATACCTATATAAAATTAAATTTTTTTAATAATCTATCACTTGAGATTATTTTCAAAACTCACCGATGTAAACTATAATAATTTCCCTTATCACAAAAAACTTACTCATCATTGTTATCTTTTGTTGACAAAATTATATTTAAAAAAACAATAATGTAAGTGCCTAACTGTTTAAATGAAAAACAACAAAAACCCGGTTGTTTTTTAACTAAATTTTGTAAACAAAAGATAAAAAATTATAAAATCTTTTTTATTAATAATTTGTTTTTCAACGCCGGATGTTGTTTTATGCGATTTTAAATTTAATACCTAACCAATCTGATTAAAAAATGACTAACAATTTTATTGCAGTAAATATTATGTATTGATATAAAATTTGATTGAATTGATTTAAGAATGTATCAATAATTAAGTATTTTGTATTAAAAATATAATTTAAAATGAAATGCATTAAATCTTAACAAAAAAATAAGCATTATATGACAATTTGACACCGCAATGTGTGTGTTGTAGGTAGGTACCTACTAGGGTGCCGACTTAGGGCCGGTTGTATCTACATGGTTAAAAGTAATAGTTAAGTTTAAAGCATAGATTACTACGAAAATAGATTGTTTGATTGGTGGAAAAAGCAAAAATGTGTGCTAAAATTTTTGTATAAACCCCTTGGAGTAACTTAGCGTCTATCGCTTTCGATATCACAGTATCTTCGTCAGGTCGGACGCATGCTAATTATCCATTACATACAATTAAACAAGTTAATTTTTGAACGGGGCGTGGCTACAGTTATGGTGGAGGTGCGTGAGATTGACAAGTACACACTGAAGTGGGGAATATATCAAATATGGGTTATGAAAGCAAAGGCAGCAATATCCAAAAAAATATTAAATGCGAGCATTGAAGATTACTAATATAGAATGTACACGATAACGAGTTTTTATAGGAAATAAAGCCTATAAATTTACAGCAAACGTGATTTTGGAAGTGATAGACACATAAAATCTAAAATTCAATACATTTAAATTACTTAGTTATCCTCTTTTGCGCTGTTTGCCTATTATTTATAATATAAATAATTAAATATATTTTAATAACATTGCCGGTATCAAATTAGTTATTATCTATTTTTTCACGATGAATCACTTCAATTGTTTGCTTTCAACATATGATTTATTTTTTCATTCAAGTATTCGTGTAAAAAAATTATGTAAAAAGCAAATCCTATATTCAAAATTGGACGCAGATCAACAGAAAAATAAGAATTAAAAGTAAAAAAAAATACATTAGAATGATTTTAAATGCATAACAAAAGTTATGTACCCAACTTAAAAATTAGGATGATTTTCATCGGATAGTTTAAAGCAGCAATTTAACCTTCCATAGGTTCTTTCTATTCAAAAAAGAAATTGTATTTTTGACGATCCACTAATATGTTATACTTTGTCAAACATACTAAAGTTAACTTTTTATAATGGTAATTTTATAAAAAATATTCGTTACAATTCCTACTTTCAAATCGTATAGGTAAAAAGCTCCATTCACATTAGATCCAAAGATGTAAGTACCTAAAATTATTTTTTTAAATGTCCGACTCTAGAAATGAAGTAATTTTTGACTGAGATGAAATTCAGGGTTTACTTATATTAAAAAATATTTTACTTATATACTAAATATAATCTTGGCTAAGGTATTCAATATTTACTTTAATATTGGTGGAGAAATTCATAAAAAAAAAAACTTTAAACAATTCTCTGTCTACAGACTTGACGAGTAGAGCCATCTGTGAGCAAATCATCAAAGTTTTTTACCAAGTTTCCTTCTTTATCGACGAAAATTTTCTATATGTATTAATTTGTTCGATTTTCCTTGTTTGAATTGCATAATGCCAATAATGGAATCAAGCTTCGAAATATTTTCGTAAAAAATTAATGCATATTTATAATTAATAATAATAATATTGACGACTAGATTCTTTGGCAGTTTTTATAGCAGATGTAATACTAGAGATGTATAATATATTTTTAAATACAGATGCATTACGACACGTCAAACTTTAGCAATGACATTTCTCGAGTTATGAAAGCTTTTTGAATATCCGTACTCGGGCGTGCTGAGAGAAGGTGAGCATTATATTTAGGGGATAATTTGGGCCCGGCGGAGGGTGCGAGAGTGACAAGGGTAGATTGGGGACTAGACGGCCCTTGTAGACCAATCAGAAACATTAATCCAACAGTGGGAGGTGTAGTTGGACAATATGCAATATGAGTAGGTACAATTTGTCCCCACTCCACGAAGAGGACATATTGAAAAAAGTAATAAAGCCGTTATTAAAGAAGCAACAAATTTACAATGATATAGGTATATTGCAAAAGCATTGTTATTAGTTATTTTTAGTCGATTTTTAATGTATCACAATTTTTTAATCATTCACAAACAATAAGTAAACTTTTCAGAAAATTGGGTTAACCATTACATGGTAATAATGTTAATCTTAAATTTAGAAAATTTGATATCCTGTTTTCCTAAATCCTAAAATTAACCAAAATATTATAAATAATTATCTAAATGTTTCAAAAAGGAGGAGCATGCATGTAATAAAGTGGACGAGACAAAATTACAGGCAAGATGCCAGGACAGAAGAGTGTGCCATTCTATCCTTTTTGTTCACCTCTGAAGAGCTCTATGGTAAGTTAATTAGTATAATTACGTGCCTACACAATAGTACGGTTTACCATTTTTAAATTTTATTTGCAATAAAAATGTAAGTAACATACTCTGATTTCTGGTCAAAAAATATCCATTCAAAACTAAGCATTCCTTCCATTCCTACATTATCTACTTTTAATTCTATTAATCTGTTAAAATAATCACCGAAAATCTGTTTTAAAATAAATCATTAATTTTTATTATATATATATTTAATATATTTTATTTTCCTTTGTATTTTCCGATCTATGGTCATTTTTCTTCATTTTTGATTCAAAAATATTTTTCATATAAATAAACAAATGGTGTTTTATTCGTAATGGTCATTTTTCTTCTTTTATTTTATCTTCTCAACATCGTCATATTTATTTAATTTAGGTAGTATTTATTGGTGTCCTATAATTATTTTTAAATATTATTAAATATAAGGAAAATTTGTCAGTAAAAATTAATTTATGTTTAGGATTAGACGTTTATCTCTCTGACGATATAAAAGATATTTTACGAATCTGGTTGGTTTTAAAAAAACAATTTCAAGTAGGTAGTTAAAATAAAGTTAAAATCAAAAATTTGAATAGACATTTTTTACTTCATAAAAATAACGTTTAGGCCGGCGCCGCACTGCGTGGATCTTCCGCTGCGTCTATTCTGTCGCGTCAAATCGGCAAAGCAAATGGGTCGACCGATAATCCGCGTAGTGTGTTTGATAAGGGCATATTTTATGGAAAGAATCTCTCCATACACACGCCCTTTTTTTTTATCTCATTTTATCTCATATTTTCTTTTGGTTCTGATACGAGTTGTTCGTGGGAGATACTGTCGAGTACTTCCCACGAATCGATAAAGATACCTGTACAATTACTTGATTTGTTCAATTTACTTTGCATGATGATGAATGTTTTGCGGTTGCGCCTTGCGTGCATATTCCCCCAGTGAACCCGAATGGGTTCTCATTTATTATAGAATTGACTTTGTGATTGAGTTTGGTCTCTTTTGACTGCTTATTCTATATTATTGTTTACTTGACTGCTTATACTATATATTGTATTATTAATTAAGATTTTGATATATTAGATTTTCTTTTCTTTCTTTCTCGTTGTTATTTAATTTTTGATTGTATAACCACTTACAATCCCTCACCACACACAAGAATCATTATTCTTTTTGGTGAGGTATATAGGTACACACAAAAAAATATTGATTTGTAAACATTGTCTATGTATGATTGTAAAAAATATTATAATATTATTAATTAAATAAATAAATAAATATATCATTTTATCTCATTTTATTTCATATTATTTCATTTCGTTTCATTTCATTTTATTTTATTTTATTTTCTTTTACTATTAACGAACACCAACAGAAAACAGGTGCAAAATACATAAAAAACAGTACATTTATTATTTAAAATTTCGTCCACTATCCCAAGTTTACTAAAGTGTCTTCGGTCTGCTCTAGCAACATACATATATGTATAAATAATAATATGTCCTATATTAAAGATGCTATAAGCAAACTAATCGCTACTATTATGGACCCAGCAAATAAATTTAATAAGGACCAGATCGGCAAATTAATTCCTTTGACGACAGAAATAATGGCCACGAATAGCCAGATAACAGCAAGCTTGGCTACATTAGAAGGTCAAGTTTCTTGTCTTAAGGAATCATTAAATAGCACCCCTAGTATCCCATCCAACACACTTTCTTCTGTACAAGATACCATTAAAGAACTAGAAGAAAGAAAAAATCGGTCGAAAAATTTGATTATTTTCAATCTTCCGGAGAGCCAATCGGACCAAACATTTATCGGTATGCAAGATGACATGAATAGGTTTGCAGGAGTCTTGAAAAAAATAGATATTAATGAAGATTATAAAATCAATAAAATGTACAGACTTGGTAAGAAATCCAATGACAATATCAGACCTGTGAAAGTCGAATTTCAAGATTCTTCCCAAGCGAAATCTATCATCTTGAAATCTTTAAATCGATTGGATGGAATCAAATTGAAGAGAGATCTCACACCCATGCAAAGAAGTGATCTTCATAACTTATGGAAGGAATTAGATCTACGTAGGAAAAATGGTGAGGAAAATATCGCCATAAAGTATATTAACTCGGTTCCAAAAATTGTGCAAAATCAAAAAAACTAGAAAACTTTCGTAAGTGTAATGTGTACTATCAAAATGTGCGAGGTATGAATACTAAATTGGAATATTTATCAACCATGATGCAAAGTGTTAATTATGATGCAATAATTCTGACGGAAACTTGGCTAAACAACAATATAAAAAACGGCGAACTGGGTTTAAAAAACTTTGTTATTTATAGGTGCGATCGTTCCTCTGTACCTAATAATTCTACTGCTTTTACGAAAACTAGAGGTGGTGGGGTTTTAATAGCCGTACTGAATAAATATAGATCGTGCATAATCAAAAATTCCGTTAACAATGTAGAACAAATATTCGTGAAAATATCATTGCCTACAAAGTGTCTGATTTTGTGCGCAGTATACATTCCCCCTTGTTCTGATAATACTGTATATGAAAACCACTGTATTGCATTAGAAAGTGTTAGATTTAAGTTTCCAGAAGCCAAAATAATGGTGGCTGGTGATTATAATCTCCCTAAACTGCAATGGGTGTGTGAAAATGATACTATGTTTGTCGTCAACTCCCCAGAAAACAATAATGAAATCGAAGTGCTAAATATGTCATCTTTTCTCGAATTCAAACAATACAATGGTATACGTAACAAAAATAATAGAATACTCGATTTAGTGTTTAGTAACATGGAATATCTAAAAGTTGAATTATCTTTAGACGAGTTATTACCAATTGACCTTCATCATCCACCATTAGACATATCCTTCTCATTAAAATCAGACATCAACAAAACTAGTGATATATATAAACGAAATTTCAAGAATTGTAATTATGATAAAGTAAAACAAATTTTAAATAATGTGGAGTGGAATCTGATATCTATAGGCGGTGATGTAAACAACCAGATAGAAAACTTTTATTCTTTAGTCTATGAAATTTTTAATGATTGTATACCGTTTAAAAAAATCAGAATATCAACTCACCCTAAATGGTTTTCAAAGGAATTAGTTACGTTGATTACAATAAAAAAACTACAACACAAAACCTATAAAGAAACTAGGTCAGTGCATGATTATATGCTTTTTAGGAAGACTCGAAAAGATTGTTGTATTCTATCCAAGCAGTTACGTAATCATTATCTTACAAAAATTGAGGATCAAACTCCAGAAAACTCCAAATCTTTATACAAATACGTTAAATCTCTTAAAAGCGATTACTATGATTTGCCTAAGACTATGTACTTAAATAATAAGTGGGTCGACACTCCCAAAAGAATTATTGATCTCTTTGCTGATTTTTTTAAGTCGGTATATGATAATTCTGCACAGGGATCATATTCGTCTGTTCAACCACAATTATTCGATGCTATAAACCTTCCTAATGTAGTTCTTAGCCAATCAGAAGTAGAAAAAGGGTTGGTATCGTTGGATGAAAACAAAACACAGGGACCTGATAAGGTACCAACCATCTTCCTAAAAAATTGTTATAAAGAATTATCATTTATTTTGTGTAAAATCTTTAACTTGTCTTTACAAAATGGAACTTTTCCAGAGATTTGGAAAACGAGTTATATTATTCCAGTCTTTAAAAAGGGCAACCACTCGGATATTAAGAATTATCGACCTATTTGTATCCAATCTGCAATACCAAAACTATTTGAACTTTTATTGCTAAATAAAATAAAAGAATACTTATTCAGCATTATATCCCCTCTACAGCATGGATTTATGCCAAACAGATCTACTCTAACAAACCTTCTTGCTTTACAAGCCGATGTCTTTGATGCCTTCAAAGATTCTCACCAGCTAGATTGCTGTTATACAGATTTCTCCAAGGCGTTCGATCGAGTCTCTCATAGAGTTCTACTTGATAAATTAAATGCCTTGGGAGTTTCGGGTAACATTAAAGCTTGGCTCGAGAGTTATTTACATAACAGACAAATGATTGTTAGAATAGCTGAGTTAGAGTCTGACTACTTTTGTGCAGTAAGCGGGGTACCACAAGGCTCCCACCTGGGTCCTATTTTGTTCATTATATTCATTAATGATGTAATCCCCATGCTTTTGTTATCCGGTGTGAGGTGTTTGCTATTTGCAGATGATATGAAACTCTATAGAGTAATAAATACGGAACACGACTGCAAACTTCTGCAGAATGCACTGGATATTTTACAGAAATGGTGTGAAGAAAATAAACTTTCTTTAAACATCTCCAAATGTCAAATGCTGAGATTCTGCCGTACCCGGACAATAGTAAACTATGACTACAAAATTAATGGTATAACTTTGAGTGTCGTTGATGAAATTAGAGATCTGGGCGTAATTGTAGACAATAAGTTTTCTCTTGTGTCACATATCAATTGCACAGTTGATAGAGGCTTAAGAACCCTAGGTTTCGTACTCAGATTAAGTAAAGATTTCAAAATATTGGAACATTTAAACTATTATTTAAGAGTCTGGTTAGACCAGTATTAGAAACAAATTCAGTTGTATGGAGCCCTCAATATGCTGTTCATGTGTCACATTTAGAGAGAACACAAAATAAATTTCTCCGTTTTATCAATTATAAACTTAATTTACCATCAACACATATTGATTATAACTTTTTAAGATCATTTTGCTCTCTTGATAAATTGGAAATAAGAAGAATTGTAGCTGATCTCGTCTTTTTTCACAAAATAATTAACGGGAACATCGACTGTCCACAACTGTTGGAACGAATCTGTTTGCGAGTTCCATCCCGAGTAACCAGAAATTACGCAGGGTTTGCCTTGGAAGCTGCGACAACTAATTACTTTTTTAATTCACCACTTCAAAGGCTTCCCAGACTTGTTAACAGATTTGAACAGTTAGACGTTTTTTCCACAAATTTAAATAAATTCAAACATACAATTCGCAATATTCTTAATCAACAATGAACTTTCCTCTATGTCTAAAAATAATCCTCAAATATATGTAATTATCACTCTTTTCTTGTATTCTTATCCTATAAAAAAAAAAATTCTTAATTTATATTTCTGTAATTATCGCTAATCCTATAAAAAATATGATGTATTTATAGATTTATGAAATTATGGATTCTGTGTTTAAGTTTAGTTGTAGAGCTCTTTTTATATTTCTGTTATTATGTCATTTTATATTTCTTTATATGATTTTTTTTATTTTCTTTTTATATTTCTCATTACCGACATGTATTACCCAATGTTTATGTAAATGCTCTGATGGGCGTATATATACTGAAATAAATAAAATTAAAAAATAAAAAAAATAATTAAGTATATCAATGTAGTGTGATCATGTAAAAGTATGCAAATATTGATTTAATGTGTTCTATGGGTTCAGATCAGGAAAATGGGTGTTGTAGTGGAGGGACTTTTTGAATGATAATCTGCAAGAATATCAGCATCAATTTTAGGGTCAGCACAATACATCTTGTTTTCTTGGTGACGGGAGAAAAATAGCCAACATTGTTTGGATGCTGACTTATTCTAAGGAATTCTGGTTTTCTTATAGGTACGGGTTTTAACATGCAAATTTATATCTGATTAAGAAAGTGAATCAATTGCTCTTCCAATAACATCATCAATAACTTCCCCTGTGACCTATATTGAGTTTGTCTATCTTGGAAGTAAAATCACATGGGATTGTCGTACAAAAAGGGATGCTGACAGTCGCATGCACCAAGCAAAACTTGCGTTTAACAAAAAATCAAAGATTTTCGAATCCAATAATATAGACCTAAAGCTTTGCAAGCAATTAAATAAAAACTTATGTGTGGAAATTTTGCTGTATGGATGTGAGACATGGTGTCTTGGCGACAAAGAAAAAAAAAACGATTAGAAGCCTTCGAGATGTGGACCTACAGACGTGCCCTAGGAATTTCCTGAAGAGACCACATTACGAATGAAGAGGTTCTCATGATGAAACCAGGCACATGATGAATACCATCTCGAAAAGGCCTACAAAATGGATGTGGCATATCTTACGCCATGAAACTCTGCTCAAAAATATACTGGAGGGAATGGTAGAGGAAAAGATTGCCAGAGAGCGCCCTCGCCGTGAATATCTCGAGCAAGTGTGCCAAGGTATAAATTGTGCCTTCTACACAGAGCTGAAGGGGATCGCCGAAGACCGAGCGGAATGGAGAAGGAGATGCGCTTTGCTGCAAACCAATCCCGCGGATTGAAACCCAGGAAGGGAAAGAAGTAGTTTGGTTCATGTCTGTATTTTATGCTCTGTGGTGTGTGTACCTAAATTTGCGGAAGAACATTGAAACGTGGAATTATAAAGTGACATAATCCTAGCGTTCTCCCAGCCCACCCAACCAATTGAGCGCCTAATCGGCCGCGCGGCTCAGCGCCCGTCTTAATTCACTTAAAATGTATCCGAGGGTGTGACGCCTTGCGCGGGTCTCCGGTGACAGCCGCTGAAAGGAATGTCCCAACAGTGGTACAATGTCTCCGAAGAATCAGCTGAACACATCAACACAATGCCGGGCGGTTTGCAACAGGGTGGTTACGAAGCAACTAGCGTTTGAAACCCGTTTAACCGTCATTTTTTCCGAACCGAATCTTACAAACAAGTATCAATCGACATATTGACAATTGAAATATAACAGAGATTATGGCAAAACAAGCTAGTAAAAAAAGTAACCAACAAAAACCAAGTTTTTACAATACTACCTTTCTTATTTCATCAGGTTTCGTGCCTACCGGACGCGTCGGAGTCTTTTTAATACAACTTACTCAGTTGTATGAAAAAAACATTAAAAATTTGAACAATCCAAAATAATACTATGATTTTTTTTTTTTTAAATAAAATTTGATAGATCTTTTTGATCGTCGCCACGAGACTGCTTGCAAAGTTTCAGCTCGATTGGATCACGGGAAAATGGTTAAATATCGATCCAAAGTATTTGCGTCAAACAAACAAACAACCAGACGCTACAAGTTAAAATAAAGGGAGTAAAAAAAGTAACCCATTAAAACCAAGTTTTTATTATACTCCCTTTCTTTGTAAAATATAACAACAATTAAAGACGAATTAAAACGTATAACATAACACTAAACTTACAGTAATTTAATATATTTCTAAAATATCAGATGTTTTGAGCTTTGATAAGACACTTCATGCTCTGAAGATTAAATTCTAAAAACATTTGTCAGTCAATTTAGATTTTCGACATTCGTAGTGAAGTACCTATTATGAATACCGACGGAGTAATTCAAATTTAGAAAATATTCCGCGACGTTATCGGGCCGCTATGCTAGTAATCAAACTTTTCTAATGATTCCAATTTGAAAAAACCAATAAAATTTCTAAAAATCCGAAATTATACTTTAATTTATAATATATAATATATATTAATTTTTTTAACGAAAATTTGATAGATCTTTTTGATCGTCGCCACGAGTCTACTTGCCAAGTTTCAACTCGATTGGATCACGGTTAAAGGGTTAAAAATTGATCCAAATTTTTTTCACTCGACAAGCCGGCAAACAAACAGACGCCACGAGTTAAAAGAAAGGAAATAAAAAAAAACGAGCAAGCCTTACAGTAGTCGCATATATATGATGTGTAACATTAAATAAAATAGTGTAAGGTTAAAAAATTTCGTTAACTTATCAGACTGCCCATGCCGTGGTGAAATTGGATAACGCGCAATCCCCGGATATAGAATGGAATACCGTTGTTTCGAATCCCGATAGCAGTTAAAATATTTTTTCGTTAATTTGATTTTTCTGCAGGTATGTCTTTTATAATTGACTAGTAAAAATTTGTTTAAAATTCACCGAACTTCGTTTTGAAATTGCAACTTCCCAATAATAATGTGTTTTCTTTAGTATCATATACATTTATTAATATATTATCAACCTCTCGGAAAATGGGTCGGTAAAGGTTGATTATGAACTGCAAGGAATTAAATATATTCATTGCGTTATCGGGGATGTAGTGAAATAAAGTACCTACTCGGTAATTTAAGAGAGTAAAATATTTTTAAAAAATTCTGATATTTTTATTAAACAATTAATGATATTCATATTTTGTTCTAATGAATTTGGATATAGGTTTGTTTTGAAACTCAAGCGGATTTATAACAAGCAATAGGTTGATACTTGTTATGAAAGTTAACTAATATTTCAATTGAAGGAATGTAGAAAACAAAGAAAGCCATATGCGAAATATACGAGGTTTAGTAAAAAAAAAGCTGATTGTTCGTTTTTCTTTAAAAAATATAGATAAATTAGACTTGTGACAGCTTAAAGTATATACAAACTATATACTCTAAGTGTGACAGCGCTTTTTCTAATCTTTGAAGCACTTCTGGAACGGAATTTCTGATATGGCGTTTAGCTTCTTCAGCGATTGTATTGGTTTGAAATACCGTGCTGAAAAGTATTGCAAGCTAATACTTAACCTTAACATCTTACTTATTCGTCCTGATGATGGACCCTGCTATGGGATCCGAAAGGTCGGACAGAGAGATCCGATGTACACGGCAGAATATCCCATAAAACTATACACAGAAAATAATCACCTTTATTTAAAAAATCACCCAATTTCTACCGATATTTTTACCTCTCAGTGTGGTGTAATCCCTTAGTAAAGATTGCAAGTTATGATGAGATGAGAGATATTTCTTTAGTAGTATTGTTATGTTATACAGTAAAACCCCCATAATTCAAAGTTCGCCATAATTCGAAATGTTCAAAACCCACAAGTCCCTAAAAATGCTAATTTTATAGTAAATTAAGCCCGATAAATGGACAACCCCGGTAATTCATAATTTGAAATAATTTTTAGCCCCTTGCGCCATAAATCAATACTTTTAGTTAACATAATTCGTTTTTTTTAATTTGACGAAATTTAAAAAAAAAATCGATTTTTTTCGCAAGTGAGAACAACATAAAAAAATGTGGCTGTCTTTGTATAATAAATATTGGATTTTCGAAATAATTTCTTGAAATATGCAAAAATGCAGACGTTTTTCACAAAATTATCGTTTTTTTCATGAATTCATGAATTTTACGATTTTTTGCGAATTTCGTAATCGCATCGCGATTTTTAACATAGGCCTCCTCTAAAGATTTCCATTTTTCTCTATACTTAACAACTCTGATCCATTCTGGACCAGCCACCTTTTTTAGATAGTCTTCCCATATTTTCGTTTTTCCACTTTTGTTTCTTTTACCGTCTTTTGCATACCACCCTGTTATTATTCTGGTCTATTTCTCTTGCCTTTCTCTCAACATACGTCCAGTCCAACGCCATTAACTCCAATGACACTTCTTTTTATGCTATTTTGACAGACGCTTAATTTGTTTGTTAAGGTTTTTGTTAGTGTCCATGTTTGACTACCATATGTTAAACAGGGCAGAATACATGCGTTATAGACTTTTCTTTTAGCAATTTTTTGTATTTCTTAGGCACTTATATTGTAAAAATTTTTTCAGACATTATTAAAGAGTTTAAATTTACAATGCACAATTTGTTACTTATTAAGGAATTTACGCTACCGGTTTCGACACGTCCGTGTCATTAACGAGCGTTATTTAAACTAATCTAAAATGCGAAAGTACTGTAATAGGTGTTTTTAGGAGGCGGGGGTGATTTGTGGAGTGGGAGGGGCGAGGGAGGGAACATGATTAATAATGATGACTTACACGGGGCTATTATTTTGTTAAATCCATTTTTTTAATTCTAATTTTAATTTTAATTTTGTTAATTCCACAAATCACCCCCGCCCCCTAAAAACACCAAATACAGTACTTTCGCATTTTAAATTAGTTTAAATAACGCTCCTTAATGACACGGACGTGTCGAAACCGGTAGCGTAAATTTTATTTTAGCTTTTATTGGCATATCTCTGTCCTTCATAACTTCACTGAGCGAACAGTATCTCTTCCAAGTATCGGCTATCCTCCTATCGGTTTCTTTGTCCAGGTTCAGGATAGGTAACGTTGAACGGCGTTTAATTTTTTTTTAAACTTAGAGGCTTGATCACCCTGTGTCGGGGCGGGTCCCACCTCCGTCAGAGCCCGCGACGAGAAACACTGCTTGACATTTTAATGCGGTTCTGTAATTTGATTTCCCAACACACGTATTATTATTTGTCAAAGGAGATTATGTCGCTCCATTGTCAGCGCAGCCCCCTTTGTCGCGGGGCCGGGTGAGACGCCCGATACCGCCGTCTCGGGTTCTGCAGATCGAGATTAAGGCGTCGGCGATGTAACAAAACCGCCAGCTCTCTCGACAAAGAACCAGCCAGAAACCTAACCTCACTTCATTCAAAACTGCGGTAAATCCGCGCGGGCTTTGTGGAACAGTTATAAATGCCGAATATTTTGGGCAGGTACTTGATGCTTTTAAACTAACAAACTGCGCACAATTACGATGTCACGCATGGACAAAATTATTTTTGCATGAAAATAGACTTTTAACACAATTGGTACCTATATATTAATAAGAGTTGAAGAATGAAAAAGTTCTTTAACAATATTTTTATTTTTATTTCATTTTTAAAATAATGAAAAACACAACGTGATATAGGTAATACAATTAGTTTAAATGCTTTTCATCACTTAAATGTGAAAACAGCAAACATAGCGATAAAAGTAAAGGCTAAAACATAGGTATACAAGAAAGAACATAAAAAAGTGATTTTATAGAATGAGATTGAATAAAGAGACAAAACAGCTAATTTCGCAAGTTCGATAATTAAAATAAACTACATAAGTACTTCCTGCATGATATAAATAAAAATCTGCAACTAATAAAAATATACAGTTACTATTAGAATAAAAATCCAGAATGCATTCATTACTAATTATTCAGTGGCAACTTTATACAATCATGTCAAATCCCGTTTTTTTTAAATATATTTTTTTTAGTTTTCTTATATTCGTGGAAACTGTCATGGAATATGTCAATGAGGACGTTATGGTTATTTTCTATTTTGTTGTATGACCTCAACATTCTAGATATAGAGTTAAAGTGGGCCATATTGTTACTGTAAGTTGAAAGAAAATATATTATATGTCCTAAGTCGGCGACTAGGAACATTTTCACGTTTTCGACACAAAATTCTAAATCAATATTGCCATGAATTATATTATATAGGTAAATATTAAGTCAGCAATTAGTCTTGTAACTTCCAAATTGTTTACATGAAAATATTATGAGCGCTTTTGATAAACATTAAAAGATGGCTGCCCAGATTACACTTAAATTACGTTCTGAGAAACACAATTACTGCATTTTCCCATATGTGGATACAAGAGGGACACGCCACATACCCAGGGCCGTTCTGTGAGCAATAGCTCCCATATCGGCCCTGCACTTTTGCCACCCGTGTTTACCACTTTTTAATGCTAAAGTGGCTCTGCTCACCGCCGCCGCTGACACTCGTGGGAATGCGAGCGGGACGAAGAGGCATCCACACAAAACCTCTTCGCCGCCTCCAAGGCGCAAGGACAAATGACGATTGGAACATACTTATCGTCCATTAAAGTGGGAATTGCAAGTTACATATATACAAGAAATGCTACAGATTAAGTAAAAAATATGAATGCACAAAGTCCATAGTGTGACCAACAAAAGTGTACAAAAGAGTTATGAAACCGGAAACAAAGTATAACAAAAAGTGACACTCGATACATGAGACAAATGTACATTGGAAAACACAAATAAAAATTTCAATAGAAGTACAATAAATACATAAAACAAAGTACACGTGACATATAACATAATATATAATAGGAATAAGCATAAAGATAACAACAAAACATGCGTCTACATGTTGTGCTATCATTTTATATTTTTATACAACTTAGGTGCCAGATTAATTAAAATGAATACAGAATTGCACCTTAGAGACAGTTATTAGATTAATTCACACCCTCCAGAGATTAAGGGATCAAGATAAATTATAGAAGTCTCACAATGACGCAGCTATTTATATGAGAAATGGTGGCCCAGGGATTATGACCTGTATGATCTGGCTTAAGTGGTCACTTTACAAAATGCAACATTCACGATTTTCGCGGTATTATACAACTTTCAAAAATTTGATAATGTGTGATTTACTATTTTCATTATTCTGGTATTCATTCGGTTCTGGGTATTCAGTTATCATTATCTCTATAAAAAGTAACCCATAAAAACCAAGTTTTTATTATACTCCCTTTCTTTGTAAAATACAACAACAATTAAAGACGAATTAAAACATATAACATAACACTAAACTTACAGTAATTTAATATATATCTAAAATGTCAGATGTTTTGAGCTTTGATAAGATAATAATGCTTTGAAGATTAAATTCTAAAAACATTTGTCAGTCAATTTAGAATTTCTACATTCGTAGTGAAGTACCTATTATGTATACCGATGGAGTAATTCAAATTTAGAAAATATTCCGTGACGTTATCCGGTCGTCTTTGCTAGTAACCAAATTTTTCTAATGATTCCAATTTGAAAAAACCAATAAAATTTCTAAAAATCCGAAATTATACTATAATTATTAATTTTTTTTTAACGAAAATTTGATAGATCTTTTTGATCGTCGCCATGAGCCTACTTGCCAAGTTTCAGCTCGATGGGATCTCTGGAAAACGGTCAAAAATCGATCCAAAGTTTTTGTTGAAGGCAAGCAAGCAGACGCCACGGGAGTAAAAATCCGAACACTTTAATATCTCGGACATGTGATGAGACATCCAGAGAAGTACGAAATCTTGCATCTCATATTGAACAGAAAGATTGCCGCAATTCGGAGCCCTGGAAGAAAGGGAACGTCATCATCATCATCTTCATCCCCTTATCCTAGTAGGGTCGGGGGCCCAAAGACTCGACAAGGTGCTTCCATGTTCCCCTGTCTCGCGCTGCTTCTGCATTAGTCAACCAGTCTAAACCCATTCCGTTTTCATAATATTTTTCTGTTGCTACTCCCAGCTTAATCTGGGGCGACCCACCGGCGGTTTCCTTCCGGAGTTGCCAGGAGGATTCTTCTTGGTATTCGTTCCTCTGGCATTCTAAGCCACCTCATTTGTGATTTCTCTATGTGTACGAGTAGGGGCTCCATGCCGAGTGTGTGCCTTATGTCGGCACTTCTCACTCTGTCCATCAGTGTGTCTCCCGCTACCCCCTTAGGAAACTCATCTCGGCAGCCTGGTTCCTTAGTCTCACTCTCTTCATCAGGATCCAAATTTGATGGCCATATTATATTAGGGTGGGCCTGTACACAGATTTGAAAACAGTCAGAAGGAGAATGTCCTGAACCTGAGACGAGGGTTAGGTAGAGCTATTCCGGCTGCAGTAATAAAGCAATGATAGGCAACGGATATAGCGCAAGGAGATATCAAAGTCTATATTTTTCCACAAAAGGACGACGAAATTCTGCACCCTTCCTTGAAAACACCAGAAAGCCAAGCCACTAAGCCACCGAGACAAACAAAAAACACGAGCGAGCCTTACAGTAGTCCCATATGTCGTGTAAACATTTGAATCTTACAATTAAAAATATCAGTTGAGCAGCAGTAGAAATTAACATCAAAATTTTAAAAAAGCTAATATATATATTTATTAATTTGTAAATACAGGTAAAGAAAATGTATGTGCATTCATTTATTATTGAATTTTTCCGCACTAAGTAGGTACTGTATATGTCTACATACGCATTTCGTTTAGAAATGTGTTTGGTCAATTATATGTTTTTATTTATTTCATAGATGGCGGTAGTGTGCCGCCATACATATTGTCTGAAAACTTATAATAATAAAAATAAATTACATCAAATTTGAGAATTGAAATCATTAATGGTAGTTATTTATTACATTAATGTAAGAAAATTGTATTTATTGGATAGTTTCGAAGATATAAGCCAAAATATATCAAAGTTACAACGTACACGCTTGACGCTAGTTAACTAACTAACTAACTAACCATCACGCCGTTTCCCCGCAGGGGTAGGCAGAGAGGATTGAACGCCACACTCTTCTATCCTGACACACCACTTTCGCTTCGGCCACATTCATACATCTTCTCATACACGTTCTACGGTTGTTGCGGCTTTTAACAGGGCCATCCTCAAAAACTTGTAGTACCTGTCTTTCGTGGCAGGTCTTTCGCGGACGCCCTCTATTCCTGTTGCCTTCAACACTCGCCTCATATATTTTCTTAACCATCCTTTCCTCGTTCATACGTTCCACATGACCAAACCATCTCAGCACTCCTTTCTTTATTCTATCTACCACACTAGAGCCAGCATTGCACTCACTTCTAATTTGTTCATTCCTCACTCTATCGAAAGATTTTCCACATAAGCGTCTTAGTGACCGCATTTCCACCGCATTCAGTCTACTTTCATTCCAGGCTTCACTTCCATACATAAGGGTTGGCACTAGAACGCCTAACATATATACAAAATCAGAAGCGTTGGCTGCTGGAAGTGTGCGTCTTCGCTTTGATGGCACTCGCTGGACACTGATTTGTCTATAAACGATGATTTTTTCCCATCTTCCTTCGCTTCCCTGGCGGCTTTTTCCTGTCACGCATTTTCGTCCATTTTCGCGAAATCATCAGAGAAAATGTACCATTATGTACACCACGTATAGATGTAACATAACGGTGGTGGGTCTGGTACATAATATGGCCGTCGCAGTGGGAGCTGCAGGAGTGCAGGGGTAGGCACGCACCCCGCCGGAGCATGACACCCAGCCGGGCAGGGGCGGCTGACAATGGCCCAGTGAGAAGAGAGACGTAATTCAATGTTGCCAAATGAGGCCCCCGAGTGATCGCAGGGGTACTCAAGTCGGGAAAGTCAAACCAAACGAATTAAAAACGAGAAATTTACAAACGAAAGCTTTTATCGTGTATGTAATACGGCACCCCGACAATGACGCGCAGAACAAAACTACAAAATATAAAATAGGTTGAGGTAAAAAAGTAACCCATAAAAACCAAGTTTTTATTACGCTCCCTTTCTCATTTACTGGTTGAAACTTTTTTTTTCGCTTAACCTACGCGTTGGGCTTCGGTCGGGCGACGCTCCGAAAGGGAGTAATAAAAAATTTCAAAAAATCCAAAATTATACTACAATCGGGTTTCGCGTCTACCAGACGCGTTGAAATATTTTCATACAACTTAATATGTTGTATGAAAATTTTGAAAAATTCAAATTTGAAAAATCCAAAAATTTATTAATTTTTTTAACGAAAATTTGATAGATCTTCTTGATCGTCGCCACGAGTCTGCTTGCAAAGTTTCAGCTCGATTGGATCACGGGAAAGGGGTTTAAAATGGATCCAAAGTTTTTTCGTCAGACAAGAAGACAAGTAGACGCCACGAGTTAATATAAAGGGAGTAAAAAACGAACTTTTTTAACCTAAACTATAGTCTACTTAAACGCTTATTTGGCCAATGCTCACGTATGCAGCTGAAACGTGGGTACAAACTAAGAGGAATGAGCGAGCACTGGACGCTTTTGAAAGGAAAATTTTGAGGCGTATCTTCGGACCGGTTCTAGAAAATGGACTTCGGCGCAGACGTTACAACAATGAGCTCTATACTCTGTTAAAGGAGCTAAACGTCACAAAATTTATAAAACTGAGGAGACTTCGGTGGCTGGGTCATGTGGAGAGAATGTCCGAGCATCAAGCACCAAAGTGCCTGCTGAACTCAAGGCCAATAGGGCGAAGAAGCTTAGGAAGGCCAAAATTAAGATGGAGTGACAACGTCCTCAAAGACATCTCTGCCTTGGAGCTTCGGAACTGAAGAGTGCTGGCACTAAACCGAGATGAGTGGAGGAAGACTCTTGAGGAGGCCAAGACCCACCAGGGGTTGTAGTGTCAATGATGACGATGATGATATTGTATTAATAACGGTGTAAATTTTGTGAAATAATCCATGAAAAAGTTTATCTTCAGCAACGTAACCCATTAAATAAAAACGTTTCATCAAGAGAATATAAGATTTTTTCTTTTTCAATGTACATCTTCATTATGCTAAAAAGATTCAAATACTAAAGGGATATAATTTTGTTTTTTATGTCAGTTATATTTACAAAGTAATAAATTTAATAATTATTTACTTTTGTATTTATTTATCGTTATTGTCAGCGCGCAATGTCCTGCGCGCTATGGTCGGCGCGCAGTTGCCTTTAAAATATTAAATAAAATACTTAAATATAATGTTTTTGTAAATAAGAATCCCTATATTACAAAAATATGTTTTTACTTACGAAACTCGGTTTGGAACAAAATTTAAAAAATACATCCTTTTTACTGGAGGATTTAATTATGCAAGAATAAATACTGTAACTGCAGTGTTCGTTCCAGCCCCGAGAAAAGAGGCTGACTAATGTTTAAGCGACTTTCAAATCTCTTCCCGGATCCTGGCTGGAACCGCCGACAAATTAAACCACGACGATTTTAAATGACTGACTCTTTTATCGTTCGAATTGAGGATAATTAAAAAAACGAAATGGAATTATAAATTGAGCATGACCAAAGGGAAAATTCTTCAAAATAGCGAACAAAACGAATAAACACAAAAAACTGGCACGAAGCTACGTATATCTGGATATAACTTGATCAAAAAATACTTTAAAATGCTCTCTGACAAACTGATTCTAAAAATGCTAAAAATACTGCCGCTTTTCCGAGAATCTTCCCTTTTATACTACCTGGACATTTATTTTTTCAAAACAAAATATAAAAATACAAATATCATGTGTGTTCCAAACATTTAATCATTCAAAATTTTCAATAATTAAAATATATATTGGCGAGTTCTTATAAAATAATAAAGAAAAACACAATTTTATTCAATAAATAAACAAGTAGGTACATAATATAAAAACATCAATTTAGAAGACATTTTCATTATGTACAGCATTTGCCAAATTATTTGTAAAATAATGAAGTTTTAAAAATCCGCTTAAGAATGAAATATTTTGGAGGAAACGTGCAGTATAAATGTATCTTAGACATCCGCTGTGTACATATTTTATACTTTCTAACACATACCCAAATTTGTGAAGGAACTTTGAAACGTAGAATTAATTATAGAGTGAAGCTCTTTCATCCCTAAAAAACGGGTCTATCTCTGCAGATTGTTTTAAGCACTCTATGATACACTACGAAAAATTCATGTACTAAAAAAGCGATATGTTTAAAATTAAAGAAAAGTGAATAAAATATGCACCCCTGGCCCAACGTATATAGATTTCTGTCCGTATATTAGAAAAGAATGTAGGTACATAGTAGTTAACAATATCCTCCGTCCCCTGCACAAACACCCCTTATATTAACTATTACTTTTGCCGATATTCAATTCAATTACACGGAACGAGTGTCTCGAAAAGTCAATGGCGTAACATCCCTGCAGAGAACGGCCCCGGCGGGGGGGCCAGGTGCCGGATAATGCGCACTTTCTAATCTGTTGGGGATGTGTCTTTAACCAACTGTTATGCTTTTTAATGAAACCAAAATGGCTGAATGCTAAGTCGTGCGCAGAAGATGATCAAGGGACACCTCGACTCGGGTAATACTAGATGAGTTAGAATCTATACAGGTAGGTAAATACGTGTTAGGATCACCGATGACAATGCGAAGATACAGGAAAGGAATCCTGTAAAGAATAAATAATGTAAAATTCAATATTTTAGTCATCTAGAAACACCAGATCGCACATCTCATCATTCAAAAATATTCATATAAAAATATAAAAATTCTCTATATATCACTTGTACGAAGTATATTGGAATATTCGTCAGTTATTTGGTCACCTTATTAAATAACACATATTGCGAGAATTGAGAGAGTGAAGAAAAAGTTTCTACGTATTTTATGATACAAAGCTGGTCAACACAATAACCTCCACAGTCACGAAGATCGACTTGCCTTTTTCAAGATGCACAAACTTGAGTCCCGACGGAAAATATCCGATCTCGTTATGCTACACAAGATTCTCAGTGGAGCTATTGATTCTTTGCACGTAAAACCGTATAAGAAACCCGGAATTCTTTAGAATAAGCCAGCACACTAACAATGTTGGTTACTTTTCTCCCATCACAAGGTTGTGTCGCACATACAATATGTATTGTGCTGACCCTAACATTGATGCTGATATTCTTGCAGATACCTTATCATCGTTCAAAAACTCACTCATACACAACTTCTATTTTCTAAACGATGACCTGAACCTAAAGATCCATTAAATCAATTATTTATTTACATATTCTTACGTGATCGTATATTCAAACACTAAATAATAATACACATAAATGTACATGTAAAATATACATAAATGTAAAAATACATGTTACTAGAGCGTGCCGAAGACACTTGTAATTGGGATAATGGGTATAGTCTTCAATATAATGTTTAATATCTGAGTATCATGTACCTATTATCCTGTTAGTGTCTCTAATAAATATAAAAATAAAATAAAAAGCAAAATTATGTAGGTACATTAAAATGCAAATAAAATCGGAGGACATCCTGGCTGAAGCATGATTCGGGAAGTCTATACCTAGTCATAATTTCGACATGCAGCGAACAAAATTATGAACATCATCGTGATAGCTAATGTTCAATTATCAGACGTGGATGAAATTCAAGACAGGGACATTCGAATAAAATTATACAGAACACATGAAAACTGTTATCACTTGACAAGAATATCTCAAAACTATCGCATCATTCTGGGCAGAACAAAAACAGGAAAATCAGACTACAATCAAATCATGCAAGTGAAAATCGGAGCAAACAAGCGAAAATGGATTAAAATTATGCAACGACTTAGGGCCGGGTTTCAAGTTGGGTTAAAGTAAAAGTTTCTTCAAAGCATAGATTTTTGCGTTCTCCGCCAATCAAACGATCCGTTTCCGTAAAAATCTATGCTTTAAACGAACTTTTATTTTAATCCAACTTGAAACAAACGGGCCTTACCTCAACAGACAAGGCAATTGCACATTAATAGATTTAAAAAATATGTGAGAAACATACTATACAAGACGTATACAAACGTAACCTTAGCAGTTTTTTTTATTATATGTTATGAATATAAATTATTTCAATTTAATTATGTATTTTAAAAATCTCATTTGTAAAATTTCTAATGTTATGTAGGTATATTTAAATATTTTTTTCATGAATATGCCTCCTAAGCTTCTTGTATAGTTTTTAAATCTAAAAAATAATGCAAATGTGAAGCGAATGGAAATTCAACGCACTTTATTTGATTCACCCTAGTCAACAAGCCCAACTTCGGAGTGGAGTAGTCAAACAACTGGAAGAATCGAAGCTTGCTAGTGATGTTATAAATTTCCTTCACAGTTCAAAAAAGTCCGAGTTAAGCATCAAGGCGCGAAAATTCCTTAAAAAATATTGTAAAACTGATGTGCTCGGATTTCCATCCCAAAAATGACGACAATACAAAACTCGACACCGCTCGCAAATATTTTTCATCCCCAAGTAATTAAAAGCCGTTCCGGGGCCGCAGATGAGAGAGACAAAGCTCCAGGGGTGTCAACTGGATCCTCGTGGGGGGTGGGGGTGGGGGGGTGGAGGGTGGTGGGGGGGGGTGTTACCCCGCGGGAGGGAGGGGGAACCATTAGCCAATGTGAGCGATAGTTATTCTTACTGCGACATTTTGTTAATGATTTTTAAATGTACAGTGCTCCTATTTTAATAAATTATTTAATGTACTTTGTTCTTCCTTCCTGGGTTCCGATCCGCGGGATTGGTTTGCAGCAAAGCGCATCTCCTTCTCCATTCTGCTCGGTCTCCGGCGATCCTTTTCAGCTCTGTGTAGGAGGCACAATTCATACCTTGGCACACTTGCTCAAGATATTCACGGCGAGGGCGCCCTCTGGAAATCTTTCCCTCTACCATTCCCTGTTTAAGTTTATTTGTATTTTGTTAAGTAAGATAAATTACAGAAGTCTCACGTGATGAAGCTATTTATACGTATTTTTAAATGTTGTATATAGGTACTATATGTTCCAAAGCAGTTTCCTTCATATGCCTATTCAAATGGATTATGTTAGAGACATCTTTAGCCCTTCAATTGACTTAGTGCACATAGATTTTCGCCTCTGGTAATGATACCTCCACATTTTTCAAATTTTGATAATGTGTGGATGTTCTCGCGGTGGAATTGTTGAACGTCACATTGCGTAGAGTGATCGCTTAAGCCAGCTCATGCAGTTCGTACACACTGAGCCACCCTACAAAGATTTCCATACAAGTTTCCCACGTAAATAGCAGAATCCAGAAAGCTTTCGACAGAATTCATTACGTAATCGTGTTCTCAGAACATATAAAATATAAAAAATACATATAAAAAAATGTGAAAAAATATAGGTATTTATTTATTGGCTGTGGGCTTGCGACGAAAGAAATTTTGCTGATCAGAAATCGCTATTATTGTAATGATCGGTGTTTAACCTCTACCGAGACTTGGTCTGAATCGCAAACAATCAAGGAGATGTTTCCCCTTGGTCACAATGAGCTTCCATCCGCGACGACATACACCTATATGTTAAGATTAATAAACAAATTAATAAAAAGGTTTTTAAAAGTCTACACGTGTGAAGCCGCGGGCACAGCTAGTTATTAATATAATTAAACAGACTGTAAAAAAAACTTAGTTATTATTATACTCCCTTTCTTTGTAAAATATAACAACAATTAAAGACGAATTAAAACATATAACACAACACTAAACTTACAGTAATTTAATATATTTCTAAAATGACAGATGTTTTGATATTTGATAAGACACTTCATGCTTTGAAGATTAAATTCTAAAAACATTTGTCAGTCAATTTAGATTTTTGAAATTCGTAGTGAAGTACCTATTATGTATACCGACGGAGTAATACAAATTTAGAAAATATTCCGCGACGATATCGGGCCGCTATGCTAGTAATCAAACTTTTCTAATGATTCCAATTTGAAAAAACCAATAAAATTTCTAAAAATCCGAAATTATACTATAATTATTAAATTTTTTTAACGAAAATTTGATAGATCTTCTTGATCGTCGCCACGAGTCTACTTGCCAAGTTTCAGCTCGATTGAATCACGGGAAAAGGATCAAAAATCGATCCAAAGTTTTTTTTGACGGCAAGCCGGCAAGCATGCAAGCAGACGCCGCGAGTTAATATAAAGGGAGTAAAAAAAGAATAAACCTTATTTTCATCACTTATTTGTTGAATATACCTACCAATTTTTCATATTTACTTTTTAGTAGGATGCCTACCTACGTTGTATCCTGATGAAGGGATAATTTGCCCTGAAACATGTGAGAGAAGCGAATTAAAATAATCCATGATTAATTTGGTTTTAAATTTCACAGAACGTTGTTCTGAAAGAAATGCAACTTCACAATAAGAATGTGTTCTTGAATATAATATATATGTATCAAATGTGTCCAAAAATAAAAATGAATTAAAACAGTTAATTCTGGCGTCCCCTAACGGCAGTTACATAAAGTAATTTGTGCCTACCGTACCAGAAAAAGTGGATTGATCCAAGAATGGATAATATATTTATTTATTTATACAGAGTATTCACAAGTTCTCAGTTACAATAAATCAATAAAACAACGTAATCTTGAAATATTCAACTGGAGCTCAATTAAAAACGACTCACATAGGTACCTACCAATATAATTTCAAATCTAAACGCTAATCTAACCAACGGTATGACAGAAAAGGAACAATAAACCAAAGCCTTTGGTTTACTGTTCCTTTTTTTTGTTTGTTGTGAAAAAGTAAATCAATTAATTAATGAGACTTACATATTTGACTTTTCTATATGTCTTTCTAATTGATTAATTAATTTGGTTTTAAAATAATCCGAAATAAAATAATCAACAACGGCGAGCTTGCTTGAAGATGTATGTCAGGACAGAATATTGTGGGGCTCTATCCTCTCTGCCTACCCCCACAGAGAAACGGCGTGATGGTAAGTAAGTAAGTAAGTTAAAATAATCCGTTTTACGTACGGCTTAGGCCCGGTTGTTTCAAGTCGGATTAAAGTAAAAGTTCGTTTAAAGCGTCGATTTTTGCGTTCTCCGCCAATCAAACGATCCGTTTCCGTAAAATGTACGCTTTAAACTAACTTTTATTTTAATCCAACTTGAAACAACCGGACCTTGATGTTTTTTGCAGGACTGTACCCTGGTAGCAGTCGCCATAACTGCGCGCGTGATCCGAAATTTTCATCAGCGGCCGACACACACAAATAGCGCGAGTTCTTCCCTCGCCCTAGACGCTCTCCGCCATATAGGAGTGTGCTTGGCTGGAAGTCAAGTCCTCCCCGAATAATAATCCTGCGGGAATAACGGGAGGGAGGGACGTAAAGCGCTTTGGAATACTCCCTATTAGCGTAACATTATTATTTACACATATACTGCGTACTGTTATTTGATCGACTTCCATTTCAATTCTTTTTATCGCGTTATATCAAAAAGTTCAGCTTTAAACTCAGACTTTTGAACATGAATGAATAGAAAACACTTAAAAAATATATCAACCAGTAAAGGACTCATGCTGGAGCATCATTTTGTTTAAAAATGCTATTATTAAATTAAAAGATTATTTAAACTTTGAAAATACTTGATGACGTAAAACTCCAAGAAATTTTGATATTATGTATTTTCTAATCGTTGAAACAAACCACTTTTTTGATATTAACAAGCGTTCAGATATTTTACATAAAAAAATCACAGGATTACAGTTAGATATACTGGAAATTCTAGAAATAAGAAAATCGTTATTAATTAATTATAAAAAAAATCAAATAGTTAATTACATTTTAAATTTATTTTCACAATAGTTCGTAATTCTACTCCCTCATATTTATTTTTATTTTGTTTTTGATTATGTCTGTACTTCTCATTTTTATTTTTATATGTTGAATCCTGACAGAAGGGAACATTATCCCTCGAACATTTTTCTTATTGAATAAATAGAGTATTTACTTTTTGTTATTAATAATAATTTTACCACAAAGTGATTGCGTTATTATTAAAGAAATATGAAATACAGTATATAATATGTGAGGTAGAGGCAAAGGCAGCAATATGAAAAAAAACTCTGAATAAATTCTCTAATAATTCTGCAAGAAAAAAACGGTGAGGTATATTTATTTATTAAACAGAGACAAACCTTGCAGATAGTTTATTTATTAGTTGACGATATCCATTTTTATTTACCAAATAAGGAGGTTCCATATTCAGACAAATTTGTTCTCCAATTAAATGCGTTATTTTGACAGCCCCAGGATCATTAATTTCGTAACATTTTTTTTCCAATAATTATTTTATTGTTGCTTGTTTTTAGCTGATGATGGTTTAATCCGTGATGGTGCAACAGCTTTGAGTATCAGAAGGCTCATTGTCATGAATTCTTTTCATGTGTAGTGGTGAATCAATGGAGTAGTAGTGAATCCCTTAAAAGCCGCAGTTTTACCCCCGCGAGACAATTTGCAGGTATAATACCTGCATATGGCTTTACTTTCGTCATTTATAAACAATTTAAAAATTATTTTAGATGAGTCCCCGAACAAAACAAAATAATGGGCCGACGTTGTTTTGGGACGAGTTCACTAACAAGTCATGTACGCAAACCGATATCTTTATTTTTTGTAACAAAAACAAACAAATAAAGTTATATTTAAATATAACTTACCAGATTTCTTATCGAAATGCTTCCAAATAATAATTTTTTCACTTTTTTCACGCTTATGAGAGGTCCTGCTATTTGAAATAATTAGAAATTATTTTTTTAATTAATTTATTAATTATTATTTATTTAATTAATTATAAATTATATTAGGTAAGAGTTAACACTTTTACACACAACGGAAATAAAATGGAACGAACGATATGTATTACAAAACAAAAACTAGGTATATGAAATGAGCACCTAACATTATCTATTAATGACCCAACGAAACTAGATGAAAGAACTCATGTTATGATGTGAAACAAGTAACAATTGACAACATGAGGAATTAACAAATGCATTCATTCAATGTTAGGGGAATTACCGATAATAGAGTGCGTAGGTGTGTTCGGATACACGGTGCACAGCCAAACCGTAATTTGAATTGCGTTCGTTGCGAATTCGGTACATATCTACTATTCCGCGAATA
Organism: Agrypnia vestita; assembly: GCA_016648135.1. Classification (NCBI taxonomy): domain Eukaryota; kingdom Metazoa; phylum Arthropoda; class Insecta; order Trichoptera; family Phryganeidae; genus Agrypnia; species Agrypnia vestita. The sequence continues at coordinate 45,659 of JADDOH010005978.1, forward strand.
CGAATATTGTATCACTATGATTAAGACTATGACTATGAATATGACTATGGCTATGGCTGAGGCTATGGCTTTGGCTATGGCTATGGCTATGGCTATGGCTATGGCTAAGGCCGTGGCCGTGACCAAGACCGTGATTATTGTTGTTTTTGACAAATTCGATAAAAGATATATCGAACTTAAATTTTGTTTTCAGAGAAGTCAAATAAATCTCGATATCTCGTTATATAACATGTTGAATATCAAAAATACGCATGTTTATAAAACTGACATTTCTAAAGCCAGTCTGTCAATGTCCAAATGTGATATTTTTTAGGTGAAAGAAGGTTTTTGATTTGATCAGTGCCGTCTAATTTTCCTCGAAAGGAAAAAAATTGTCTGCGATAAACACTAACTAACATATCAACCTTTCATTCTATCAAAAAAAATTATCGCTTAAACGTAATTCTCACACATTTTTTTTTAAAAAACATATTAACATTATTAATTAACGATGATTTTTCCGTCGCGCATGTAACCCCTTAAGCACGTGGAGTTCAAAATTCGCACTAAATTCGTGATTAATTTTAACACGATTACCTTTCCCACCTAGCACAGATTACCATTTCATCTAGCATAAATTACTTTTCTAAATGCAATTAAAAAAAATTTTTTGCTTGATTTCCTAATTTTTTTCTTGTTTTCACAACAATTCCATAGGGGAATTATTTTTTTACACGCCTGATTTATTTTTCATGTTGTTTATTTACTTGGTTCTTTTTTGACATATTATATAGGTACCTACTCGAAAGTATTCTACAGATTTCTCGTGTGAAAGGTGCACATCAATTAAGATATGTATAAAAACAAATAAGATGCATAGAAAAAAAAATATCTACCGAAAAATATATAATTACACATATAAGCCATTACTTACATTACGAACCCGGAACTTTATCCTGCCAGAAAGATACTTTACCAATCAATTTTAATCTTAGATTAACCACTTACTTTAGCGTCAAATGATCACAACACATTTTTTGAAACACTATTTGTATAGGTGATGTTGACGCTAAATTTTTTTTTAATTATTTCCATCCTATATTTTCTATGTATTTTTTTGTGTATTGCGATATGTTCGTATTTTTCACATTAATATTAAAATTTTAAAATAAGCTAAATGCTTGTGCTATGCAAATAGGAGTAACTTGCTGGTGTCCCGGAATGGCGCTCGAACCACCAACCACCAGATCTCTAGGTGAGCGTCATGACCAGCACAATCAACAAGCTACCCATGTATGTCGAGACATATTCTGAAACATGTATTTTGTATGTAAATATGTATTTCGTATTACAGTGTCTATACACAATTCGTTTCGGTTGCAGTATTTGCAATATTTATACGAAAAGCATGCGTTGAGCAATTTATATAGGTATATGCTGGTTAACCGCTTTGGTATGATCACCTTATTTTACCAGAACTAAAAATCTCCTAAAAACAATTGAGATGAAGACTCTCCGACCCATTGCGGGACTGACAATCCGAAACCGAGTGAGGAAATACGAAATACGAAGGACTTGCAACGTCGAGGATATTGTCCGATGGGGAAGATATAGAAGACGTTACTGAAGAGATCATGTGGAGAGAGCTTGTTCTGAGAGAGTAGTGAGCGCGTAGCAGCGAACGAGCTGCCGTCAGGTAGGTACCAGACTCCCAGGAAAACCGCATAAAAGATAGCGAGATAGCTGGACATCTGTATCCCAGGAACAGGCTCCGAGCAATGACAAGATGCAGTCCTAAATGAAGCAAAAGAAGATCTCATTCTATTATCATTGTTTTCTTCTTATATTATTATTATACTCCTACATCATGTAAAAAATGTTATCCATAAACCTTTTCAGGTTTCTATTATATTTTTTAAATAAATAAAAAATATATGAAGCCAATGCCAAGGGTAGTGCCAAATGAGGGAAAAACATATGTTTTTGTTTGAGTCACACAAAACCTCTCCGCGGTTGACCTGTATTTTTTTAATGAGAATATTTTTCTCATATAGGTATTAGCTTTTTTAAATTTTGATGTTAATTTCTGTTGAAGCTCAATTGATATATTTATTTGTGAGATGTCAAATGTTACACATCATATGCGACTACTGTAAGGCTCGCTCGTTTTTTTTTCTTCTAATTATATCTCTCTAACTAATTTATTTTAATTATGATCAAATAATTATGTTCTAAACTTGCAACTGTGTAAAAAATATATTATCATAAAAAATAAAATTAAAACACTTATGTAGGTACTCGCTTCTAATAAATATCTGGCAGCTTGCATATGTGTTTAATAAATCTGTATATAAAGTAGCTAGTACCCAGTACCTACTCAGGTCTGAAATAAAATACCATTAGGTGAGCGAGTAGGTACCCAGCTCTCAAATTAAATTCCAGTGGCGTGCGCGTTACGTGATCATTTCATTCTGTCTGAGGGCGTGCGGTGAGTGGACATTTAGCCCCGGGGCAGGGGCGGCTGACGGCGCGTCACCAGGGGGGGGCACGCCCACCGAAGGGGACGCAACTATGGATAGAGAGGGAAACAAAGAAACGCAAATAATTGATTCAGTTTAAAATGAAATGCAAGTGGTTTTAATAATGTGTTCGCGCCTTGTACTTTTAACTAGTGATGCAACGAATACTACTTTCACGAATACGAATACGAATACAAAGGCTACTATTCGGCGAATACGAATACGAATAATTCAACAAGGTAATAAATAATACACCACTGTTCTTTTTTTACTAAGAGTTTAATAATTAAAATTTACCACCGGCAAATTTTTGTTCAAAAAGCACGACATTTATTTTATCCGTTTGTACATTCCCAGCGCAACGGTCGAAAATAAGTATCACTGTTTTCACGCTTACGAGAGGTCGTGTTATAAGACTTAATCTGAAATTATTTTATAAGAGTTAACACTTTTACACAAAACGGAAATAAAATGGAATGAACAATACGTATTACAAAACGAAAACTACATGAAATGAGCACCTAACCTTATTAATAACCCAACGAAACTAGATTAAAGAACCCATGTTATGCTGTGAAAGAAGTAACAATTGACAACTTGAGAACGATAATAGAGTGCATAGGTGTGTTCGGAGGCATAGCCAATCTATAATTTGCGTTGCGTTCAGTTATAAATAGTTTGTTTTTAATATTCGTGATGATATTCGGCGAATACAAATATTCGTATTCGTTGCATCACTACTTTTAACTAAATACACGGATGTATACAGGGCTGGATTTAGATTGTGGCCCAGGGCAAAGATCGCTCTGTAGTAGACCCAAACTATGTGACGACTCTGGTCATAAGTAATGTTAAAAGGGGGGTCGATGGAGCTCTCGCTCGCGCTTAATTTATTACCGACAAGTATTTTCTATTTTATTTTTGAAACAATTCTTCTTTAGACGCGTTTAAAATAAAATTTTGGGATGCAACGAAATGCATGCGCATCATGCGACGGAATATTTTCACACAATGAAATTACGACTCACCAATCAAAGCTAGTATGGCGGTTTTATAGCAATTCTTCAGTGATATACAAGATACCCTATACAAAGTATCTGGAAAACAAAATGCAAGATACTTTGACATCAAGTATTTCAAATACTTTTTAAAGATAAAATTCTTTTGTAAAAAACACTTTTTATTGAATGTAAGTTTATTTTTTTACGTGAATTATTTATGAATAAATCGCGTTGATCGCGCAAATGTGACAAGATAAAATATTATATTTTTAAGGACTTAATTGAGACGTAAAACCATTTCTACAAACACTTTGTCCCTCATTTTTCTTCCATTAGGTCTCATTATAGGTACATCATTGGAAAAGAGTATCTTAGCAATGTTAGTATTTACAAAAGGATGTATCTAAATACAAGATGCAAGATGAATATTCAAAAAAGTATTTTAGATACAAGATGAAAATACGTATTTTGCATCTTGCAACCCTCTCATACATAGATGTATATAGTTATATATACTATATATAGATAGATTATATAATCTATATACTATATATATATATAATTTCTTGTGTCTGTAAATATTTCCAAATAAATAATAAAAAATTGTAATGTGTCATTATGGTGATTGAATTATATACCTACTGTTTCATTTCCTCTTTTTAATACAAGATTTTTTCAACCGTTGATGGAGAACTGTCCTTGATGGTAATTCTAGTTTATGTTGTAAACCTTGGGTTGGAACATAGTTGCACAAAATGCGCATGTCAACCCAAGTTATGCAACATAGCATGTGTTTTTTTTTATGTATGCCAAAGAAGTATAACTTCTATCGCGCGTACGTAAGTAGGTACATGATACATAAGCATCCATTTTTTCCGTTTCATTCATTTTCGGTTGAAATTACGGAACTTATTAATGCGAAACCGAGATAATTGAAAATCATCATGCCGACATGCATAAACATGAAATTATAGATATGTAGGTACATACACGGGGCGTAACAGAGCTAATATTAAAACTTATATTATTTTTTTGCTCGCGTTAAGGTGAATTAATGTATACAGAGCGTCGCATAGCCAGTAGCAAAAACTTTGGGTGAGTCTTCTGCAAGGAATCGTTATTAAAAAGAAAATATCCTTTACACTTTGGATGAAATGTCGAAAGTTACGGAGATAATTGACATCAAAATTTGTATTTTGTTTTCAATATTTTTTTTACTTATTTTCAGTAAAACATTGGTCTATCACTGCGGTAACTTATATGGAATATTAAAAATTTATTCGCTTTGATGCAAGTCAAATAAAATTATTAAAACCTTGCAGAAATTTGAAAATATATTTTTTAAGCTTTTTGTCATTTTATTTGACTTATATAAGAGCGAATATAATTTAGTGTAGTGATACTCCAACATTTTACAGAAAATAAGTCAAAAATACTGAAAAAAATGCCAACTTGATGTCGCTTATCTCCGTGCCTAGCTGTCGACATTTCACCAAAAGTGTAAAGAATATTTTATTTTCAAAATTGCATGAAGACGGCTTCCGCGAAGGTTTTGCCACTAGCTACCAGACACCCTGTAGTGTATATAATTCATAATACCTATGTAAAAGCCCACTAGAGAGTTAATAATAAGTAAATAAATAGGTACACTTATAATTTTTTAATTTTTAATTTAATTTTAATATTAAATAAAACACATTTTTATTGTGAAGTTGCAATTTCAGAACAACATTCTGTGCTTTTAAGCGTAGGTATTAATCTAGGAATATATAAAATAATTTATAAGAAGCATATAAAAGGAGTATGTTCTATTCAAAATAACATACACGCACACACACACACACACACACACACACACACACACACACACACTAAACACATCACCTTTAAGTAAGTAATTTTTATAGATATTATTGTAAGCGATTAATGGATGTATGGAGCAGATATTATTTAATTGTTTTAATCTTTTTCTTTGTAAAACATCTTCATGCATTGTAAGCTTCGATCATTCGATTCGATTCGATTCGATTAAATAAAATAAATAAAAAATTATGTTAAGAAGACTCCCCCGAAGTTTTTACTAGCTAGACGCTCTTTATACACAAAGTATATGCCAGTTACAATGATGCCTGGAATCAGCCAGTCCTCAATAACCATCAGTAGAGTCCATTCACTTTAGGTAAGCCTTTTGCATTAGTGTGAGTAATACCCTCTATAACACGTAAATTGTGAAATTGTATTCGTTTTTTAAACCAACTTCATTGGCCGCTCCAGTACCACTCTGACCGGTGAGCGGTTGTTTAATATTTTAATATTAAATTATTAAACACCAAGGGTTGTTTAATATTTTTCGCTTAAAGATACGGTGACTACAAAATCGCGAATATTTTTAAATTAGGAGAGGAGAAATCGCTTTCAGGTCAAACAAAGGAGAATTCAAACATATATTATTTAGAATTTGAATTTTTTGCATCATCATTTACTCAAAAAAAGAATCTTACGAGATTTTGTAAACGAACTGTTACTCACTAATGCAAAAGGCTTACCTAAAGTGAATGGACTGTAACTACACATTTGAAACAGTGGAACAATTCACATACCTTGGTTCCATTATTATTAACGACAATGACACTAGTGTAGAGATTGGGAAAAGAATCTTTGCAGCAAACCCGAGTTACTTTGGTCTTATTGGACAATCGAGGTCACGCCTACTGTCCAGAAAAACTAAAGCCACGCTCTACAATACATTGATTAGACCAGTCTTAACATATGCCTCGGAGACCTGGACGACGACCAAGCATGACGAAAATAGACTAGACACATTTGAAAGAAAAATCTTACCCCAAATATATGGACCTATTAATGACGGTCAAACGTGGCGAAAAAGATACAACACCGAGCTATATGACCTTTACCAGGACGTTAGCGTAGTCAAGTTCATTAAGATTAACAGATTGCGCTGGCTGGGACATCTACACCGTATGGATGATCTGGAGCCCCCAAAAAAGGCATTGTTTAATGATCCAATGGGTAGAAGAAGTGTCGGAAGACCAAAACTGCGGTGGTTAGATGGTGTCGTTGCGGACTGCCGGGCCCTGGGGCAGCAAACCTGGAAAATGGCAGCCAGCGACAGAGCAGCATACAAGACTTTCTTGGAGGCAGCTAGGACCCACCAAGAGTTGTAACGCTGAAGATGGTTAGATAGACGCTCTTTATACTTTTTTTTTAATAAGCGTAGGGCCACGTCGCACCTGTGCGACAGACAATGACAGGGGCCAGAGTGCCACCGTCGGATATGTGCGACAGGCACAAAATTAATTATTTCTCGACGGCCGCGTATCGAATTTGAAAAACGTGATTTTTTCCCGGTAGATAAATCCAGTGGTGACCTGTCGTTCCATTTTCAACTCAAAAACATCACGGATTATATTTTAAATCAACAATCAAAACAGAAGTTTTTCTGCCGTCAAAATCGTACAGAATAGTTGTAGATGGCGCCTCGAACGCATGTTGCGCAATCGAAATTCAAATATTCCGTCATTCAAGGTCACGCACAAAGTGCGCGGGAAATACAATTTATTTTTTTCGATTTTCACAAATATATACGATATGTTTTGCGATATTTGTCAGTTTTTCTTGGTTTATGATTCAATTGAATACTAACAGTGATTTATTAACAAAAATACACGCAATTTTGTTGCGTGTATTTGAAATATGTGTGTGTGAAAGTGTATCATATTTATGTGTTATGAGTGCGATGTCCCGTCGTGTGCCGTGCCGTGCAACAAAATATACCAGAAGAAGATTACTAGGTTAGCATCAAATAATAATAGTAGTGTTGTCTCTAATAAACAAATAAAAATAAATTATTATTTTTCGTATAATGTTGCGCTGGCAACATTATCGGAATTGAAAAAACAATTTTTTTTTTACTTAAACGATAAAAAAATCATTGCATTACGACAATTACGATAAAATAATATGAATGTGTGTTTTTTTTTAAATAAAAGCATGTTTTCATGGTTTTTTTGTAAAAAGAAAAATCACAAAAAACTCAGAAAATCTTTGGCCTTGGTGATTTATTTTTATCTATGTTTTTTTGGCCCTCAACAATTAATTTGAGATGAGAACACGGATTTTTACTATTTTCAAAATAAGCTAAACGCTTGTGCTTCGATTCGATATATAAGTTACTTTGAAGGTTGTCCAACTTTTTCGGAAGATAAGTCAGAAATATTGAAAAATAGTACAAACAATGTTATCTCCATAACTATTGCTATTAGGGTTCGAACATTTTCGATTTATAATTTGGGCAGAAATCTAGTAATAAATTATTGTGAACTAGTTCTGTAACACCTACAACTACATTAATATGGGGTTTTCATTGTCATCCGTATTGCTGTGATCGCCTTGTAAATTTATTCTGACAGTAACAATTTTGCCTTTTCGGTTTGCGTTTATTTTTTAGTGTTGGAGTTACCCCAACCAGTCAGTCCGCCTTATTCGGTGATTATTATCATATGTTATCTATGATTATTATCTACTATTATGTTATCTATTAGCGAAGGGAAAAACTTCATTTCAAAATGAAGACTACAACACACACACGTTCACCAGTTTGAAAACTACAAAGTGTACACTACATTTGTAATAAAAACTACTTGAAGTGAAGTAATTGTAGTACTACGAAATGAAGTGAAGTAAATGAAGTGAAGTAAGTGAAGTGAAGTAATTGAAGTGAAGTAAATGAAGTGAAGTAATGAAATGAAGTAATAGTGAAGTAAATTTTTAAATGAAGTGAAGTAATTGTAATATTAATGAAGTGAAGTAATGAAATGAAGTAATAGTGAAGTAAATTTTTAAATGAAGTGAAGTATTTTTTTCCCAAATAAAAATTTAGCGAGCTAAAAAAAAAAAAAAAAAAAAAAGGTCAACGACAAAAATATTTAAATAAATGACGATATTTTCTCCAAAGTAACATTTGGCGACCTAAAAAAAAAAAAGGTCGCCAGACAGATTTCTTCGTTCGATTCCAAAAAATTTTCAAACCATGGGGGGGAGGGGTTGTTACAGTTTCCAGAGATTTCTCCGTTTAGCTACATCAACTTCCCAAAAATTTTTTCATAGCTCCCAAAATTTTTCAAACCATGGGGGGGGGGTTGTTACAGATTCCAGAAAATTCTTCATATATCTACATCAACTTTCCAAAAATTTCACGTAAAAAATACACTATTTAAAATGTGTTTCTCATACTTTCGATAACTTTGAAGTGTATGTACTTTGTAGTGTTCGCTTTGAAATGAAGTGTACTATTTGAAGTTTATACTTTCAATAACTTTGGTGTTTGTAGTTTGTAGTGTGCACTACACATCAAAATGTGCGAAGTGTGCACTTCAATGTAGTGTAGTACTACATTGTAGTAGTGAGTACAGAGCGGACCCATCACTATTATCTATATTATTACCTCACCACAAAAATATACAAAACGTATTTGTTTATTCCCGCGTAATTAATAAATTTACATTTACGATTTTTGCATTTATAAATGAGACCTTTGGACAGTAATCGTAAATCTACATGGTCTAATTAATTTGACATGTTGAGTGAGGGGACTTTGTCATTACAAATCCAAGACGATGGGTGAAGTATCACTTTTCAACACCCAACAGTGATGGCATATAAATCAAATAAATTTCTGTTATCACGTAAACTGGTGAAGCGGTTTGTAATAAATAAATACATGCGTTATTATAATTATAAAGGTTCATCGAGATTTGTTCGAGTAGAGATTATCGTTCATTCGCGGGAATTCAAATGCTGGAGATTGGTTGGCAGATGAAGAGAAAAACAGACACGAATATTGCAGTATGAATGTAAACAACAAATAACATGAAAATCCTACCTTTTAGATGCTGGATGTTGGGATAAGGAAAGGAAATGCCTCTTTCTTCGTTATTCCTGGTCCAACTGCACAACTCCTTCGTATGCCGAATTGATCACTGAACGACAAGACTACGGTTTATTTAAATATAATTATAATTAATATAAATTAACTAATTAATATATAATTGTTTGTTATGCGGGTTTAAGACGATATTTCTTTTTTAATAAATGCGGTACTTCATACGCGTAAATCACACAAGGCGGAATTATATGAAACTTCTTTTTTCACCAAAAACAATTGAACCGAGATTGGCGTGGCGTTTGGAATAATTTGAATTATATTATGCGGTTGAGTTATAAGTAGGTACCTACGACAAATGTCGCTAGGCATATTAAATTAAGGTAGGCGGAGTGGGATTAATTAGAGATAAAAAGGATTATATGGACAGGATTGGTAGGCCAGCCACAACCATCGCCTCTATTCCTCAATATTTAACACTGGCCAAACCACAAACCAATCCAATAAAATATAAGTTTTTCATGAATATTATATAAAAAAAATAAGTAGATACTTAATACCTAATATTATTTAAAAATTGGTAGAAATCAGTTTTTTTAACACAAATCTACTAATTTCTTTATCCAAAGAGTTCAAATCAAATATGATTGTTTATTTATTTATCAAGGCCCTAGTGGATTTTTACAGTATTATATAAAGAATTGTATAAATACCTAACATAAAACATTTTTTAAAATAAATAATAGTGATAAAAACACTTCTACAATAATAAACCAAAGAAGCGATAAAAATAAAACATATTTAAATGAACAATCACAAAAATACCTTTAAAGAATCTTTGAATATATAAGCAATGCTTAGTAAAAAAAGTGTACAGTAATAATTAAAAACAAAATAAAAATGGTGGGTACTAATTCAAGGAGAAAAAATTATCAGTTCATTAAACTTCTTTTTTTTCAACTTTATTTAGACTCAAGAGTCTGTTTGTGCAGGAATTCCAGCTATCTCTCCATCGCTTTAGGGCTCTCCCTGGTGGGTGCGGTCCATCTGGTACGCCATGCAGAGCCGTGTGGTAATCTTGTTGTGCTCATGCTCTATACGTGTTGGTACTAATATCGTCAACGCTGTCGCCTCCATTTGACCACATATCGAAGCTCGCAGACTTCCCAAATTACTGTATTCCTCTTGCAATCATGCAGTCTTCCCAAGCAATAAACTATACTCGATTAAATTAAAGCTAATATTTTCGAGATGTCAGATGTCAAATGTCAGAGTGATATTGACATTTGACGGATATCTTTACGTTTCTCTGTTTTTGCGTGTTGTGTGTCACTAAAATAGCAATATTGTTGTTTTCAGAATAGGTCCATTTGTCTACGGCGATGATTTGTCTCATAAAACACCCTTCTTTAGGTCTTGCAACACTTTGACAAAGTGTCCGCAGCGTTGAAGAGTCGTCCTAAAGTTTAGGTCTGACTACAGACTTAACCATAGAATCCATCTGAAATATTATCAGCGCACTTTTCTAATCTTTATAATCTCATCAAGTAAAACAATATCACTGATAAATTATAGGATTATAGATATGCATTAACATTATTTATTCAGACACACCCACTTCTTCATAATTTAAAAGAAAAATTATAGGCTTATAATAACAAGTGGCTGGATGTGTTATCTATTGCGTCAAGAGGAAATGACGGATGACGCAGCAAATTTACTGTATACAAAACAAATATCAGGGTGTGGGTTTGTCCATACTGAAAAAAGTATCGCGAATCCGCATGACAGTGTGACTTTTGAGCGTTTGAATATAGTCTAGAGTGTGCAAAAAAGTTTAACTTCAAAAACCATTAAAATTGTTTTATTTAAAAAAGTTATTCATAACATACAACATCGGCCAGTAGCATAAAATATACTTTTTTGTAATTGGAAATACATATTTGTTATTTTGATTATAATTGAGAAATAAATAAACGACTTGAGAACTCATTATGTCAACTTAAAACATTAAATTTTGATTTGTCGCATATAAATCTAAATTTACCCATTTCTTCAATTACAATATGCCTATGAAAGAACTCAATATCCTTAGTTTACCTTAGTTAGAAGGATATTAATGAACTGAAAATTATCAATTCTCAAACTGTTAGCCCTCATCTTCTCTCTAAAGTATTATCTTAGAATTCCATTGTCAACAATTATATAACATACAAAAATATGATAGAATCTGTACAGCAAAAATTTATTCCTTTTGCATTCTTATATTTAAGTGTAATCTGGGCAGCACTTAAGTATCTTATCAAGAGTGCTTAGAATATTTTCATGTAGAAAAATTGGAAGTTAGAAGACTAATTGCTGAGTTAGTATACCTATATAATATATTGCACGGCAATATTGATTCAGAATTTTGCATAGAAAACATAACTTTAAAAGTTCCTAGTTGCCGACTTAAGACATATAATACATTTGCTCTTTCAACTTACAATAACAATATGGCCCACTTAAACTCTATATTTAGAATGTTGAGGTCATACAACAAAATAGAAAATAACCATAACGTCCTCATTGACATATTCCATGACAGTTTCCACGAATATAAGAGAACTATTACCAAACTTGTGAAATTAGCCATTTAGTCTCTTCATTCAACATCACTATATAAAATCACTTTTTTCTGTTCTTGTAGATGTTTCAGCCTTTATTTTATCTCTATGTTAGCCATGTTCACATTTAAGTGATGAAAATCATTTAAACTAATTGAATTATAATTGTATTATCTATATCATGTTGTGTGTTTTTCATTGTTTGTGTTATAAATAAACTAATCTGCTATTTCGCTAAAAGTGGTACATATTTTATTTTATATACAAGAGCCTTTTGATAACATTTGCTACTTACTATTACTAATTTCATTATATTATTGTATTTTATTGCTTTACTTTGCAGCTAGTGATGGGCGTTGCATACCTTCCACAGCCTAAGACTCTGCCTAGAGTCCGAAGGGCTAAGTGGTTTGTGTCCTAGTTAAATACGGATTAAAATATAAATACTTAAAAATCTAAATATGTAAATCATATTATGGTACAACCGGGATTAATTTTGTTATGATAATCCCATGAAGGCAACAGGAATAGAGGGCATCTGCGAAAGACCTGGCACGATCAGGTACTACAAGTATTTGAGGATGACCCTGTTAAAAGCCGCAACAACCGTAGAACGTGTATGAGAATATGTATGAATGTGGCCGAAGCAAAAGTGGTGTGCCAGGATAGAAGAGTGTGGCGTTCAATCCTCTCTGCCTACCCCTGTGGAGAAACGGCGTGATGGTTAGTTAGTTAGTTAGTTATGTTATAATTTATCTTCTTTTTTATATGGATGGGAAATATATGGTGGGCCAGAAAGATGTACGGTTTTAAAAACAACATTGCACGTGGGTGGGATACGCAGGTAGAGGTGATAAGTAGCTCAGTTCTTGGAAATTCAGCCGCGATGGAGCGTTTCAAAGGTGAGCGGTGTGCATTGTGCCACAATTGAAATATTATATTACCATCTGTAGACAACATCCTAAATATTTATAACACATCTATTGTAGGCAGAGATGCTTTATCTCAATTGTAACACTGCGAGTATGTAGGAGGTATAAAATGAATTAAAAATATTAAATAACATTTATTTTCATATAAAAATTTAACAAACAATTTATATAAATTTATAAAATTTGAATATTATTTTACACACTTATTAATAACGCAACACAAATATTTTTTTGCAATATAATATTTTAATCTTTGTTACTCAGTGGATTGTGAATGTTATAACTAAACAATTGTAGCTAAATGCACAACATGACAGGATTAATTTTTAGTCTGGTATGATTACACAGAGCTCCAGTCCCAACAGCACTGCATCTCACGAGCGTCAATGTTTGTCAGCGGCGTTTCCTGGGAACTTCATATTATAGAGGTTTAAACTGGCTACTTTTGTCTCTTAAACTTGCATGCCCTGATTAAAGATACTTAAAAGAAAAAAAGATTGTGTGATGACAAACTTCTCTCCATCATCAAAATTAAGCAACGAAATTTAAGCAATTGGATTAGCTTTAGAGCTGGAATACTCGTAAATAAATTTCTTGAAACTACCTGCTTATTTTTTTCAATAGGACACAAAAGACTAGAGCGATAGTTTCCTCAAAAGACCATAGACCAAAGACCAGATCCAAAACTGATGTGCACGGCGCAAAAGAGGATGTCAAGACCCACCAAGTGTTGTAAAACCAATAAAGAAAACTATTTCGCCAAAATATCTAAATAAAACCATCACATTTCCCTGAATAACCCTAACCCTGTACAAGCACATTATATTTACATTATATTGAAAAAAAACAGTACTGTATTGGACAAAGAATTGCGTTCATATAATTTATAACATCACTTATTTTTTTATTTAAAAATATACTACGTACTAACATACCCAAAATAATAAGATTTTTTATTTCTTTCCAACTATGTATGTATTTATTAATTTTAAGACTATAACAGTGAAACGGTTATTTTTTAGAGTAATGATAAATTATTGTTCAGTTCTGCAATTTTTTTCAAATGCATCTGTTAGACATTATGTATATCAATATTTTTTAAATGTATCCTCGTTAAACCTTAAGAATATTGAGATCTCAAAGTATAGTCACATTTAAATAATGTAGCATAATTGTTATCATCAACATCAATGTAACAGAATATTTTCTTTATGAATTTGAAAATGCAAATTTGTAATAGAATAAATGTTAAAAACAATAAATAAAAAAATTCTTATAAATATTGACTTTTCATTACATAATAATTCATACTTATATTTTTGTCAATTAATATACATATATTATATTTATGTCAAAAAAAAAATCTTACAATAATTATTATTTTTGACTAATTTACCCATATTTTGCTTTGTTTGAACCAGGGCCACATTGAGGCGGGGCACACCTAGGCCTTAATGAGACCACATGCACGTAACAGATAAATAATTTGAATAAACATGACTTTTACTAATTTATTTGGTCCCAAACAACTGGAAATCGGTAGTCTCTAAATCTGCTATTTGCATATTTTGAAATAACTCTTTTTGGAATTTAAATGGTGCAAGCTGGTGGCAGATGAAGCTCATCCTATTTTTAGAAGCCGTATTAAAATGCTTCATGTTGCTTTGACAAAATTGCAAGAAGAAAAGGTCCTGCAAGATGAAGGGAAATAATGATCGCCGACATGATTCATAGTAATATTTTTGTGAAATAAATAAGTACATTTTAAGTCTTTTATGCTTGAAAATATTAATGCAATGCTTGCCTCGTTTTCCACCTCTGTGTATAGGTTTAAATAAATAAATATGAAGGGCCCGCATTTCCTGCCCGGCCCCGGTTAAAACTACATTATTTGTACTAAAGTATCCTTGAAGGCAATAATTAATCAATATGGCACAAATAATAAGTAGTATGTATAATATTCCTCAATAAGAAAGTGGTTAAGAAGAAGACACCATAATTTTAACATAAACAATTATAGAATTGAAATAAACTAAGACAAACATATATCATAAACAGCAACAGTAATGTTTGTTAATGTTTGTACATACAGCACACTTTATATTTTGTATTAGCACAATATCAAATGACATAATAGATCATATAAATTCAGTTAAGTCTGAACCAAACACTTGCTAACAGAGTAGCGTTAAATATGTAAAAATAGTTAAATAAGATTAAAGTATTAATCTCAATAAACTGACAAATTTTGGTAGTTTTTTTGAATATCTTCAAGAGACTAAGTAGGTATGTAACATTAAATGATTTTTAAAAAATGACCCATTTAAAAAGATAGAAAAATTTCCAACTAGAAATGGCAAATTAAAGATGTTGAACTGTTATTTTTTAGCAACTCTTCAATCTCTAACTGAATAATGTATAAAATAATAGAATCTATAGATAATTTTACAACTAGTTGATCTCATCACAGCTATATACCTATGTATGTGATGTAGAATATTGGTAATTTCAGGTTCTAAGGAACTTGAAATATATTAATTCACACAATGTCATACAATAAAACACTGTTAATTCTAAATTTGATTTTTTCTATTGCTTCGGTAATTTAATTCAAATTGGTAATTCAAGTTATTAATTTTCATTAAAGTTATTAATTTTAAAAACACACTAATTCACAATTCGATATTATTTTCAGATCTTTGTGTAATAAATCGATACATTTTTATGACACATTTTGAAAATTATGACAAAACAAAGTAATAAAAAATTAAGTATTCATAATTACGCATTTTTTTAAATGTGTCCTTGGAACACTCAAAACAATGTATATTTCTTCAAAAAAGATTACGCATTTTTTTAAATAAAAGAAATTCAAAATGAACGGAATTTTGCATAATTTGAAAATTCTCTTTTAGATTCATTGAATTTAGAATTAACGGGGTTTTGCCGTACTGCATTTGTCAAACATTCAATCATTTCGTATTCAGGACAAACACATTAAAAATTAATATATCATAGAAAAGATTATCAACATTTCCCTATATGTAATATTTGACTGCCTAAAATTTGCAGAGTAAAAGACATATTTTTATCACTCTAAAGAGTAAACTCCTTGATTATTCAAAGTATCAGTACATTTGGCGACACAAAATATTAATTCTGTGAATTTATCGAAAGTTTTTCCACATAAATCTACTCACGTACAAGTTTTCACTATTCAATAGGTTCAAATATTATAATACAAAAATCAAATAAAATCATTTTTCCTAATCTAAGAAAAGTTTTGATTAAAACTGTAAAAATTACAAAGTAGCTATCTATCGCAATATTGTTAACCCTACTGGTTGTGAGATATGGAGTTCGCGATTGAATCGGGGCGCGCTCAAGTGAAGAGATGAACGGCTCCGAGCATCCGTCCAACTAGCCCTCTCGCCGCTCCCACGCCCATCTCCGCTAAACCAGATTTGTGGGCTGGAATTATTTTATCGGCTGGAAAGAAAAATATTATTTACAATTTAAATAATAAATAAATTGAATATTTTAATAGGTGCATAAGACAGGGGCGTGCAGGGGCGTGGGAACGTTGCAGCATGACTTTTAAGTAACCAATTATTTGGAAAAAAAATCAGACTATTACGTGTATTTCGGAATATTTCTATCACAATTATTATCATAGTATTCATATTTTGATATACCATAATAATCTGTCGCATAAATATTAAATTTTTTTTTTTTTCCAAAATATACGTTTATATAAAAGTCATGCTTTAATGTTCCCACTGCACGAGCCTGGTATAAGATAGCTTTGCTCTAGAGATTTTAAACTGGCCTAGTTAAAAACATTTAACAAAAATCATGCTGAATAGTATTTTAAATTGTATAGATATTAAAACATTATTTCTATGTTATTTTTGTCCATTTCATTTGCGGAAAATTAAAAATATATTTTGTTAAAGCAAGTTTAAACTAGACGTCACATTTGAATTATTTTGAATACATCCGTGCATTTTGTGGTCATATTAAACATTAACAAAGTACTATCTTTGAAGCAACAACGCCATTTATTTCATTGAATATGTTGCTCCCTATTATCAGAAGAGTTATCGGGTAGAGACTTGACCTGGGTTAAATGACTCCTAGAACATATGCATGAAGAGCTTGTCTAAAATTTTTATGTGGTTTTTAACACGTTCATTGCTGATACAATCTGAATAATGTACCAATTCTTATTAACCGATATCTCTGTACTGAAGCTTAAAGGATTACTCTGTCACGGCACTTTACTGTGTTGTAATACATATAAGTAAATTAAAGTATTAAAATGCACCAGGCAATGATGTCCAAACCTGGGCTATTTTTTGTAAAGCTGCCTACAGACTCACGGCGAGAAGTCTCAGGCGAGTTTCTCATTACTGTTCTCATACCCATCCGGCATGGACGACTGTGCAGCGGCCTTGGTACTTTGCGCAATAGCCTATTACAATCTCGTAAAAATCAGACAGAAAGCAAAGAAAAAAAGAAGACCCAGGTGATGGTGGATGACACAAATTCACCGAAATAGAACAAAGTTTGGGCATTTTCTTTTCTCGCCTGAGAAATCCTTTGAAGCGGGATAAAATACCGACACCGATCGGAGAACAGGCGAGCGCGAGAAAGAGAAGTAGAGAGACCTCTCTCATTCGCGCTTCTAGGAGGCCAAGAACACCTCAAGCTTTGCCAGCATGGTGTGACATAAATTGTCTTCAAAAATTACCACATTAAAAACATTTTCATTATTTTTATTTTCATGAATTAAGCGGTAATTCCGTATATTCAATATGCAACATTTCTTTAAATTCATTCATAAAACCATTGTAGTCATTTTTACTATTTTGAAGGTAAATTTGTAAAACCCCCCAATCATATGTATAGAAATAAAATACTTGTTTTTTATTCTACTTGTTTCACTTACAATGAGATATGTTTCGACTTATGGGGGCATTATAAGTTAACTGGACATAAATTGTATGTACATGTATTGATATCAGATCAAGACAAAATTGCATTGTAATAATACATAGAATCACATGTCATTATGATTCTATATATTGTTACTTAGAATCTACAATATATAGAATCACATGGATATAACAATACATGGAATTGTGTAAAACTTATATAAACCCCTAAGATTCCAAACAAATTATGTTTTCTCTCGTCTCGTAAAATAGCTACATTTTATAATAAATGCGGAAAAGAGCAGCTTGTGGTTAAAACTCTGGTTCTGGTGGTAAAAAAAAACGGTGGTTCGAACCCCATTCCAGGAGACTGGCAAGTTAGTCCCATTTTCATAGTTGAAGGTTTGCAAATAGTAAGAATATTAAATGTGAATCATGCATTTTTGCATCTCTTTAATTTAAATATGAAAATAAGCTTTGGACGATATTTTTATTGGAAAAAGATATAGATCTTCTGGTTTGAGTTTTCTGGGATATTCTGCCGTATTTTTGTCGTTGTTGGAAGAACCTAAAGGGCTGTGAAAACATACGAACATATTTAATGATTTAGATATTATTAATTTTCAAATTCTATCCGGTATATGTAAGTTTTAAAAGAAGTCCCTTGCCAGGATTATATGTGTAATATACCGCAATTAAAAAAATTACATTTCAATATTTATTGGGAATCTGCTTTAGTGGTGCTCTAAATACATTACTGAATATACTGACTGATGAGAAAGTCGGTGAGCAGCCTGTTGAAATACTGGGGACATTCCTGGTGCGGGAAGTGTCCGGCGCCCTCCACTATCTTCAGATTGGCCTGCGAGCACCACTCCGAGCTGCGCACCATGCACTCCAGAGTCACCTATAGAAGGTTGTATTATTAAATCATTTGTATCTATTGCACTCTGGGCAACTTTTAATGATATTTCTGATGAGGATCCGCTTCTCAACTCCTGGCGGAAGTAATAGGCGTACCCATAATAAGTAATCAATTATTTTTGGTGTAGAATGTTTGCTTCAGTCAAGCTCAGTAAAGTGAACATGTAAAGACGTGTTTTGTACGCAATATTATAACCCGTGGTCTTGTGACTTGTGACAATTAAATTTAATTTTTTTTATTATTCTGTTGTAAAATGGCGGACAGAATTTAAATGTAGTTAAATTCTTTTTTTGTTGCCACTTAAATAATTGATTACTTATGGGTACACCTAATACTAGGAGCATGCACTGGTTGTGGTATTTTGGCTTCAAGGATGTTTATAAGTATTCCAATTCTACCCAGCTGCAACTATGAGTGGTTTTTACTACCTAAGAGATTGTACCTATTTTCCTTCGAAATAAAAGGCGTGAAAGATGAAGTAAGAAATAAGTACCTGTGCATCCTTATTGCCCGTGACTAGTAGAACCGGGATCTTAATCTTCCCCCTGTCTTCTGTCACCCGCCAGAAAATAAAATTTCTGTAAATATAATTTGCAAATCAATAAATGGAAGTACATATGTATGTGGGGTATGAAAGCAAAGGTAGCAATATCAAAAAAAAAATTAATGCAGTCATAAAGGATTACTAATTTTTAATATACTGAATTCGAGATTTTATAGGAAACATTACATATAAATTTACAGGAAGCATAATTTTGGAAACGATAGATACAAAAAATCTAGAATTCAGTAAATTTCAAATTAGTAATCCTCGGTGAGTGCATTCAAAACACTTTTTTTTTTAATTTTTGGCAATTGCTGCCGTTGCTTTTATACACTTTATTTATTGAAAAATGTGATTTTCGAAGAGAAAAACAAGATATCTAGTTTTCCATATTGAAAATGAAGACTTGTGACTTATGAGAGTGGACAGAAAGATATGTCTGAGTATAACATCCTCAGACTCAATGCTGCCTATAGGAGACATGGATCAAAGGTTGGAAAAAATCTCGCAGAACAATGTTTGACTTTTTTGTAAACGTATATTTTGGAAAAAAAAATTAGAAATCAAATATTTATGTGACAGATTTTTGTGATATATCAAAATATGAATTCTATGATAAAAATAATCCCAAAATGCAATACAAAAAAATATCAACAAGGCTTGAAATTTTTTAATAACCTTCCAATCGAAATGAAAAAGATACAGGATACAGAACAATTGAAGAGCAAATTGAAAGAACATCTCTATAAACTGAACTAGACACCATTACCTTCAAAGTCAAAGACGTTCACTCTACTACTTCATCCTAGATATATAATACAATATAAAATAATTAAATGTAAATAATTATATATAGAAATTCAAAGTTCCTTGTCCGAGCACAAGAGCAATGCTCTTAAAAGGAGAGGTACTATGAATAACACAATTGTGTAATAATAAATATACATATTGAAACAATTGTGATGTAAATATAACGAAATATGTACTTCGGCTACAGAACGGAAACGATGTGTGATATGCATTCAAAATAAAAAACAAAGATATTCTAAATGTAACTGTAAAAATAAACAAATAAGTGTTTATGCTTAGAACATGTTACTATAATGTGTGAAAATTGTTTCCAATCGAAAATAAATGCAAATACTGCTGGAAATCAAGACAGTACTTCTGAATAGTGTTTTCTAAAAAACCTTACGACTAAACTTTTTTTTATTATTTTAACTCTTTATTATTTTAATTTAATACTTAACACATGTGCTTTAAGTATTTTTCAAAAAAACCTAAACATCCGACAAGGAAGTAAACTATGTTATGAAAAATAGTGGTACATAAGATTTTTTATTTATTTGTATGAAAAGCTAACATTTTTTGCTGCTGTAACGTTGATTAAACCATACTAAATAATGTTGTTGTTGTTTTAATTCTCTAATTTTATTTATTCAATGAAAACAATACCTTCCTAATATCTAATCTGTCAGATGCATTGCGCCCGAACTCATTTCATTTACTATTGCGCCCGACAGAAGGTTAACAGTGCCCTTGGGATAATCTACATCATTAGACGATGCTGTATGTGCTGTAGAAATAAACAAATTTAGTTGAAAAGGCGTAAAAACCAGTGATGAGCACAAAATCATGGACTGTGAATTCATCTTTTAGTCACAATCACTAAGAATTATTTTATTTTGTTTTATTTTAATTTTTTATTTTACGCTCCAACAGGCCAAGAGGCCCAATTACCAGGCGCGTGCAGTGGGAACACTGAAGCATGACTTTTTTGTAAATGTATATTTTGGAAAAAAAATTAGAAATCAAATATTTATGCTACAGATTTTTATGAAATATCAAAATATGAATACTATGATAACAATTGTGATAGAAATATTACGAAATATATGATGTATTCCGATTTTTTTCCACATAATTTGTTACGTAAAAGTCATGCTGCGATGTTCCCACTGCCCGCCACTGCCAATTACAGAAGCGAAACACATCACAAAATACCCAGGCTTGAGTAAATCACATAGATTAATTGTGACCTCGCCGGGAATCACACTCGGAACCTTCGGTGTGTGAAGCCAGTGTCATGCCGACTGGGCTACTAGGGCCGCCAATTATTTATAATAATGTAGTTGACGATTTTCTGATATCACAAAATTGTGATACTATGTGTATGACTTGCCCACCAAAGTGTGGACTTGACCTAACATAATTATCCTTGCTCTAAAATTACAGCATGTATATATTTTCCATGCATCAAATTTTTGATAAGATTTTATATATTTTGTAAACAAGAAATCGCATTTCATATAAAATTTATATTCTTCTTCTACCTGATCATTATTTTATTATTTGCAGCAAGGACTGTCTAATCTAATCAGAACCACTGCCTTACACGAGCGTGCAGTGAGAACAAGAAGCATGACTTTTTCCTAAGCGTATATTTTGAAAAGAAACTGAAATAAGAGATATATCTCAGAATATTTCTACCACAATAATTAACATATTATTCAGATTTTAATATTTCATAATATTCTGCCAGACAAATATTTAATTTTGATTTTCTTCCCAAATATATGTTTAAATAAAAGTCATGCTTCTTGTTCTTACTGCACGCCCTTACTGCTTTAGGCCCGGTTGCGCCATCAGAATTAAGAGTAAGAGTTAAGAAAAAAGCATAGATTTTTGCGTTCTCCACCAATCAAAACACCCATTTTCGTAAAAATCTATGCTTTTTTCTTAACTCTTACTCTTACTTCTGATGGCGCAACCGGGCCTTAGACACCATAATTAGACCTAATTTTTTCCGCCTTCTGGGACCTCTTCTGTTTGCAATTTTGCTTTGATATGATATTTTTCTGCGGGTCTCATAAAATGGTTTTTATTGTGTTAAGGACTTATTTAAATTTAATTTAATAACTTATTTAAATGCTATTATTTGACTACAACATTTTCTAAATTAAATATGAGATGCGTTGGGTAAATCTTATCCATATTAGTTTTATTGTTAAATCTTGGTTGCAGAAAGGACGATAGGAAATACAATCGTACCTAAAATAGTTAATAGGGCCTGTCCAATCTTGCCTCCGAGAGAAGACATACTTGTAGGCCTCGAGTAATGTCGCGGAGGAACCGTTCACCGTCTTCTTCAGCAAGTGTGAGTGACACTTATTTAGCAGAACCAAGTCTCCACGCAGCGCTTCGTACTCTGCCAAGTAGGGAACCTGAAATGATAAGATGATAATTTTGAATAACATATTTGAAGAACACATATTATAAAAATAATTTAATCAGCGTATGAAAAATATATGTTATAGGCCGTCATCTACTATCATACACACATAAATCAACACGATTATTAAAAACGTGCCTTGAATATAAGATCACAAAAAACACAGTATTCCTTATAAGTTTTGGATTACCGTAAATGCAGAAAAAATGTTTTTGCAATTTTAAGGTACAATTCAATTTGTACGCTGGGAGAGAAATATCAAAAAAAAATACTTTGTCAGTACATATAAGGCTGTTGATAAGAGTTTGTATATTATAAAAAGCATTAATCCCTTAAGTAATCATTAAAAAATTAAAAAATGTGAAAAAAAAACACTTTTTTTATGAATGAATTTTATTTACTGAACATTAACATTAACTGAATTGTAACAGTGTTATAATTTCTTACCACAAAGTTAATGCTTTAAATATTATAAATTATTGTCCTGACGAAGAGACGGGTACGTCTCGAAACCGGTAGACCTAAAATCTGTTAGTGGTTTATACTAATTTAACTAACACTCTGTTATATGTGATGTCACCCGATTTGCAGAGATTGGGAGATAGGGGGGAATGGTATCTCATTTGAATCACCGCAGCAATCTTTTGTCTCACTTTCACATACCATAAATACAGATATACATATTTATATCCACGTGAGTATTTTAGGTAGTGATCTATTCTGCAGGTAAAGTTTGCTCGTGTTATCTCGGATGTGGCAATTTTTGCAAGTTGCGGTATACTCGGACATAGTCCTTAAGGGGTTAATAAGAAGAACGATGTTGATTCCAATTAGAATATACTAAAAGTTTGCGGATGCGGACAAACCCATCTGATAGAGCCGTCAATTATTATTTTTGTTAGTGTCTTATTAAAATTTGTATGGACGGTATATTTTATTGACACTTAAAAATGACAAAGAAGCGACAACCTGGCCAAATGGAAAAATTTGACAACAAACAGGTAAATGAAAGTACTAACCAAAGTTTTACCGGTAATTTTAAAAAGTGTAATAACTTTTATCATTTGACACGCAACAGACTTGTACCTAAAGACGGTAAAATTTAAAAACAATGATAAATCGGCAACACTTTAGTCTCGGCCTGATTAAATCTATAAGAATGTGTATAATACGCACCTTTGCCTCAGCTTATGTGGGATAATATAGGTAATAATAATGAAGGATTATTAAAAAATTAATGATAAAACTAATTAAGTTGTATAAAAGGCAGGGTATCTAATGTTTATTACATAACATTGGATAGCTGTACCTAGTATTATGTATCCTTCTTACATTCTTCTCTTCAGTTAAATCGATAACAAACCAATTGCTTTAATTAGACATAAAATATAAACATTTATGTAGCGGGTAGCACTCAAAATGTGTATTGGATCTTGGGTCTTTAGACTGGTGTCAAAATGTCGTATACATAAATATAAAATACTGATTTTTGTTATATAAAAAAATGTTATTTAAAAGAAATTGTTATTTAAAAAAAAATTGTATTACAATTTAACCATTTTCTTATTTTATCCACAACCTTGATATTTTCAACATATCATTTTTTATTTTTTACTTTATCTTGGCTTGGAGTTCTGAGAGTAAATGGAGTCATGATTCATTTAAAAATTAAAAAAATTATCCGAGTTATAGCAAGTTGAAGCTAGGGTAGTAGGTGTTTTTTTAATGAATTACATCATTCTTTTGCATTTTTCTCGAAAGTCCCTTTTTCAGGCTGTTGGAGATGATATCTCAAAAACTTATACGATGATTTTGTTAAAATTTTGCATACACACTTTTTGGTAAAATGTCATCGTTTGCTTATTATGAATTTTTACTTTTTTTTCAAACCGCTACATTGTACGCAATTACATCATTCAACAATAAAATAATATTCAACTTTTTCATTTCACACAAACCCTGGCAACTTGATTATCGCCACCAGCTGCGCGTCGTGAAAAAAGACCTTTGCAAAAAAAAAATTTAATGTATTTTTTGTTTTGCCTCAGTGTTTTAACCCATTGGTATTGATTTTATTGGTATACTTAATTATTTATATATTTTAAACATTCAATTATACTACTTATAATTCATATTTATTTGAAAAATAGTTGCTTTTTTAAAATAAAAGCTTTGTAACAAGCGAAACTCTTCATTACTGAAGAGATTAAGATGTATGTAAATATTTATTTTCTTGTCTCATTAGTTTCCACCGGCAGTACAGTGGTTAGTAACCCCAACTGCCACGCGGAAGACTGGGGTTCGGTTCATCGTCAGGAAGATTTTATATTTATTTAACTGAATTGATAAATATTGTTTGCAGCCAGATGCTTTACGCAGGGATACACAGGATATTGGAAGTCCGCCACCGCAACCAACTAACCTGCGCAGTGTACATCCACGTGGAGTTGAAGATGCTGGATGGCTGGAGACAGTCCCAGAAGATATTCGGGTGGGGTGAGGACACGATAACCAGCCTCTCTATCAGCTCCGGAGACTCGTGGGCCAGATACCTGAAACAAATAAGTTTCCACTGTATTCAATCATCCAAACAAAAACATTATCTCTTATACATGCAAATATTGATTATAATTGAAAAAATGCTAATTATTATATTTATTTTTATTTATATTTATTCGAAAACCGACAGCTGACAATAATTAAGAAAATACAAAGAATGTGAAACATAAAGAAAGCCAATTACAGGTTTTCACTGATAGTTACAAAATATCGTATTTGCGTGGTATACATATATGTGATATAGTATATTGATGAAAATATATATAGTCAATTTAGTGGAAAATAATAACATATATTTTATCTGAAAAATGGATCGGAAAGCAAGTGTCGCACATGAGTAGGGTTATTTTGAAATAAGTCTAAATTATACTTTTTTCTGAGTGCATTAAATTTATTACAAATTCACCACAAGTATGAGTTTTTCCTGTAGTTAGTAGAAACAGAGGGAGTAAAAAGAAGAGGGTTGGTTCTTAGAACTTTAGGAGGAACATTGATCGAAAGCTTGGATAATAATTCGGGACAATCTATTGAGCGTGAGGATATTTTTAGCAAGAAAGTCAAGTCTGCTATTTCACGATGCTATTGCAGAGGTAGTGGTGATGTTTTTTTGTATAATTCAAGATATTTCTCTTGTGTAAAGTTGTAAAGTAATGTAAAGTAAAGATGTTTTTTTGTATATTTCAAGATATTGCTCTCGTGTAAAGGTTAATTTCGGCCGATACGATAAGTATTTGATAAATTTTTTTGTATATTTTCGATTCGTGATATTTTCACATTGTATGCAGGATTCCAGATTTGTGAAGCGTATTCTAAATTACTACGCACAAATTGTGCAATACAGGTGAGAAATCCTCACTCATCTTAGGGCCGGTTGTTTCAACTTGGATTAAATTAAGCGTTCTTTTAAAGCATAGATTTTTACGTTCTCCAGCAATCAGACGACCCGTTTTCGTAAAAATCTATGCTTTAATCGACCGCTTACTTTGATCGAACTTGAAACAACCGGGCCTTAGTATCCTAATCTAAATTCAACCTTCTGCCTAATCACGAAAGCGTTCAGGTTTACTGAATCTCACTACCCATCCCCATTCGTAATACTGAATTCTTCAGCTCCTCATTCAAAGTGCAGTCGACCAGCCTAAGGAATCACTGTGCACAAATATCACATCATCAAAAACTTCAGCAATTTTACCTTTCAATTGTTCTACTAAATTGTGGGTTCGTTTGAAGAAATTCCCAACCGGCAATAAGCCAGATAAAAACTTTTTGATTGATTTATTTGTTTATTTACTTGTTACACACTCATAAAACAATATTTTCAAAGGTTCTGACATAAGTCAATCGTTATCTGTGGAAAAGATAAGCGTAACAATAATACATAGATAGCCTTAGATTATGAGGGAGTGTATCCAGGCGTCGTATCAACTATAGTAAAAACAAACCATACGTCCAAACGATGCAAACTAAATAGTGATAAATAAAATAATAATAAAAACCCTTATCAATACGATTGAGCTAGACGGTGTACAAAGCTTAGTACTTGAACTATATCACTAGCCGGTCAGGCGAGTACTGGCATGCACCAGACGTGACTGTGCCGTTACTGACATGCGGGAGATATTTGATGGAACTAGAGGTATTTAACCCAGTCAGAAAAGCACAGTTCAATGGTACATATATGGTGGTCCAGACACAGTCTTGAATGCATCTGTCAGAGCAGAATCAACCATAACTCGGACATAAGACATATACAAGCGCACAGGCTAAATGTTGTTTCTGTCCATCCATTGCCGACAGTGGCGTGCTATACATATATACATCCAGACACAGTCTTGAATGCATCTGTCAGAGCAGAATCAGCCATAACTCGGACATAAGACATATACAAGCGCACAGGCTAAATGTCATTTCTGTCCAGCCATTGCCGACAGTGGCGTGCTATACGTGACACTCCGAGCTATACATTTGTATCCGTAAAAGTTCTACACGCGTCATGTAAAAATCATTATAAACTATAGTGCAATAAATAAATAAACTATATTAAAATATGGAAGTTCCAATTGTTTAATTCTGCCTAATCTTCATTCATGAACAACTACCTCTTCCTACACAGCAAACCAAGGAAAATACTGTAATACAATAACACAAATTATTAGCAGAGTTGGGAGACTTATCTACTTCCATGGTCCTACACAACAGATATGTATATAAATCGTTGGTTATCAAATTATACCCCACCACCATTTTTTTATTTTTTTTTAGATTTCAATGTCAATATATTTTCTAAGCTCATTCCTACATTTGAAATATTAGTTAACTATCATATAAAGTATCAATCTGAAGTTATCGCTTGTTAAAAATCAACTTATTCAAGTTATAAACACACATTTGAAACATTTTTCTTTGATTCGGTCAAAAAAATAATTCGTGGACTTACGTAGGTTTTGATTTTTAACTACATACTCATATACATATTTATGATACACTCATTCATCATTTCCTCTATAAATTAAATTTTCAGAGATCATGGCCCCGATACGGGATAAGGACGTTGGAAGAGCTGTTTCGAACCGCTAGAGATGTACTCTCAAATGATAGTCAACATTGGGGGACCTGACACGGAGAGAAGAAGATTAAATTTTCTGATCAGTTTTATGTTACAACATTTCACTGCGGGAGCTATATTAAAAGTTAAGTTAAATAATTTTGACCTTTTCATTTTGACCTTTTAAAGTGTTTGTCATACCTGTAAAATGTAAACATTCACAGCTTTTTTAATATGCTGAACATACGAGACTGATGTTCTGATAAAAATAGATAGGAAAACAAAATTCACGACATGTCTCGGTCTTATCTCGAGTTGTTTTGTCTAATTACAACGTCCAAATCCAAATATTGTTTTTTTGACCGTAAATAACTGCTTAAAAACCATACTGTACTTTGGATACTTACACACACGTATACATACTTACTATATTATCATTAAGCCGCAAAAGCTTTGACATCATTTTAAATTCATTAAGGCAAAGTTGTACTTTAAAATTTATTGAAATAAATGTAGTGTCATCTGCACATCTGGTAGCCTTATCGTAACTTAATGTAACTTAAATAGTTTTTAGTTTTTCTAGTATTTCGCGTGCATTTGATTCATATTTTATGTGTAAAAAACCTTTAATGTATATTCTTTCCAGGTTTGAACTTAATCAGTTAACAATTACATTGAACTTGACAATCCTTAATACATAATAATCTTGATAATTCACATTTTCATTCTACAATATTTTACTTAGAAGAGGTTGAAGGCAGGGCCCACATACACTGACAAGTAAAGAAAATTTATCACGGAAAATCTCCAAATCGGATGTTTAAAAAATTGCATAAAAATGTGAAAGATAAAACTCTATAAACAACTCTGTTCCAAAACAAACTGTAAAGGACCAAAGAATGGTAGACCGTTGTGATATTGAAGAGCAATTGATTGTTGTATTATGATTTGTTGATAATATCCATGGCAACATAATTGTTTAAAAGGCGTAATTATTAATAAAAAATAATTTAATCACATACTACCAAAATATACAGACATGAACCAAATTAAAATTCTTGGTACGTGATCTGGTTCCACGACCGGTTCCAATATGTTTGAAAATTACTACAAACTTACTTGAAACAATTATGAAAAAGTCAAATGAAATATCTACTCTTAAAAAGTATAATGTCTAAGTAAATAAGTCGTACTTTATTACAAAAAGTTTTTACTAAGTTTGAAATGAAAATTTAAAAATTGAAATAAACAATATCTATTGTTTTGTTCACAAGGAGATTTAATCATTAAAAAAAAAAATACTTTTACTAAATTATAAATGTGTCTTAAATATATGCAAGGGTGACATATTTCCGCTGTGTCCCAGTTCCCTCGCTTAAAGGGGTTTAGTTCATCTCCGTTTAATTTTATCCTCTGTGGATTTAAATGGATTCCAAAAATGTTATTCAATCGGACGATGAAAGGAAACGATTAATATTAGTCTAAAATTATTTTTTACTTCATGTTTCCAACCTTTATAATTTGATAGCTGTTATATATTAATAAACTAAGTATATTAAAAGGTTTGTGAATGTCAGCCAAATAACTCAGATCCGCATGGTATAATGACAAAGCGAACTTTGCACATAAACATCTGATCAGCTGTGAAAATCTGAGAAAACGACAGTCATACGTGTAAAAAGAAATAAAGTCATAATATGTATTCCAAAAATATATAGTATCTATTTTAAAAACTGTCAACCTGTGACTGATTGATAAGAGCCAGACAGACGCTGCGACAATTTACCAAGAACTCAGTATCATCGTGTGACTAATTCTGTAATAATTTATAAAACATCAAATAATGTCAGCTTTTCAAATTAATTATGTTCCCTTAAAAATAATGAGCGTCATGTCTCTACAACTGATGTCAAAATATGAACTTTGACATAATTTATAATTTTTAAAATGTAACATTTGAGCATATAGATTGAATTAAAAAAATCAAATTAAAAACCCATGGTTATTCAAAGAAAAATCTCTATTCCTCAATAACCCTTCAATACAAATTGACACTTAAACTCTTCGAAACTCCAAACATTTTGTACTTCTGCAATTCCACAAGCTCTTAAAAATACGTACTCTACGATATTGCGATTTTCCTGCCATAGTCTCTATCCTACTGGCGAACTATCAAAGATTGTTTTTCAAAATCAGTGTTGCCATCATCCTTTGCCACCAATCTTTTCATAAAAAAGGGGCTCTTAAATTAAATCAGAAGTGAACGGAAAGCTGAAAAACAATTCATCAAAACCTATATCTGGAACGTACCACCGTATGGAAGTGAAACATGAATAATTAACCAGAATGCAAGAAATAGGTCGGATGCATTCTTAGTCATGACCAGGTTTTGACGAGAGTACGACAAAATAGCTCCACGATGAACACTATTCTTCGACACAGTGCATACCTCAGAAATATCTTTGAGAAAGAAAGTTGCGAGGAAGACCTAGAGAAAATATACCACATGACAAGGCGAAAACAGATGAATACCGATAAGCCAAAAAGTACAATTCTAAAATGTGACTGAAGAAGACTCACCATGCGAGAAGCCCCCCGAGATCGTGCGCAATAACGGTGGGCGCTCTGTGCGGGGACTGTGCTGCCAAGCCTTCCAGCACAGCCTTCAACTGCCCCAGCAATCTTGCGGGGGAGTAATAAATCCGCGATGCCGGCTTGTCCGAGTCCCCGCAGCCGAGCAGGTCCAGCGCCAACACGTGGTGCGTGGAGGCGAGTGCGGGGATCTGGTGATGCCAGCCCACCCAGCAGTCGGGGAACCCGTGCAACAGGAGGATGGGCGGGGCCCCGCGGCTACCGGCCTCCACATAATGGAGTTTCACGCCCTAAATAGTATTTTTAAATATAAGCGTCATAATCACATTTGTATTTGTAAGTGAAAAAGATGTAGAAGCGATAAAATGTAATTTTATATTTGGGTTAGCTAAGTTTTAGAATTATGTAAAGATGAGAGATGAACGTGTTAGTGGATAATTAACCTTTCCTATGCGGTGCTAAAATTGAAACTCACATTCTGGTGCAGTAAACCGAGTGTACGTGCAGAGTTTTTTCCATTTTTGTTGGATAAATATAAATATTTTACAATTTTCACTTACATTAAAATAATGGTTGGTATATACATAATTGAATAATTAATTATGTAAATGTGCTAAAAAAAGAAAAAACATCAGCCATCACAAACCACAGCATAAAGATCAACAATCTGCCGAATCTGGTGCCCTGCTCAATACGCACTGCGCCCCTCTCACCACTTCCCCATACAATACATACAAGTATTGACAAATTAACATCAGTTTCGTCGAGAAAATATTTTATTTCGTTGGTCCGGTAAATTTTTATATTATCGCGGATTACCTAAAATATGAACTCTGTATTTAGCATATTTAGAGATATGTACATACATATTCACATAATTAGAGGCAATGTCAACTCAGCTTATAGCATGGGAGGGGAAAGGTTAAGAAACAAAACCTGTAGAAATATAAAAGAGGACAACTTTTATGACATTCTTAAAAAATATTAATATTTGAATTAATACCGAAAATATGACCATATCTTCCTTTATTAAAATACATAAGGTAATATGTAAAAACTTGTTACGTTTTGTTATAAATTTGATCTTTGCACATTTTCCAATTATTTATTTATAAAAATAGCAATCTCAAAATATCTGCTATAATGCTGGTAGAATGAAATAATTCATAATATATGTTGCGCGTCCAAACATAAAATATGCTGACAAAATGCAAACATTTTAAAATATACACAAGTTAGCTACAGAAAAATCACCTAACTTTGTTCCAAATTCTTTTTTTTAAGTAATTTGTAAATGAACAAATGACGCCAGCATGCATCTCCAACCATTATTTATAAACTGGCACCATTGTAATATAAACAGATTACACTTCATCATATGATTTAATGACGAAAGTTAAAATTTTGTTCTATCATCATAAATGGAGTTTTAAGCGCATTTTGGAAAGAGCTCATGAATAATAAACTCAACCTTATTGTTTTAGGCAAATATATTTCTAAAAGGATATTCAACTGAATATGTAAGTAATTTTCAATAAGAAATGAAGCGGGAATACATAAAAAATAGTTCTGAACTTTTTTCCTTGGGAAATAAAGTAAAACAATTTTTGAAACAACGATGAGTAACTCAGGACACGATGTTGCTCCAACACATTTAAAAAGTTACGGCAAAAAATACTCATCCTATTAATTCATTTATTATTCAGACTGATTTAGTATCTCAAAGACAGTAACTTGTCAATTTCAATTAAATTATCAAACTTAAGTTCAAATGAATCATTATCTTGCTAGTAACAGCTTGAAGTAGTTGGACCGTGAATTTCCCAAACCATTGTCTCACATTCTTCAGGCAAGATATCCTTCGTCTCTCAGAATCTCTTCTGCTCGCAATTAGTTGCAGAATCTTGTATTTCCAAAATATTGCAATTTCCAGTTTACTATTGATTTAAGGATTTATTTTTATTTTCAAAATAGGATCACTACTTTGTCATTTGAAATCCTAACAATCTAGTTCATCTTTACCATATATTTTATGATCGTATATGCCGTTTCATAGCAGAGAAGTTGGAATGCCATACTCTTCTCCCCTGAAGCAACTCTCGCCTCATCCACATTCATATACCTTCCCATGCAAGTTCGAATATTTTTGAGGCTCCTAACACGTTGTTTTCTTCTTCCAGTATCGGTTATGCCAAGTCTTCTGCGGCCACCCTCTCTTTCTGGCGCCATCAACAGTTGCGACACATATCTTTCTTACTATTCTTTCCTCGTTCTTTCGAATATTGAACAGCCATTTTTAATTATATCTATATACTACGCTAAGATCAGCTATACATCCAGTTCAATCAATCAATTAAATTGAAAAAGATATATAAAAATTTCAAAGTTTTTTCATGATACATATAAGTATAATATGCTGGCAATACTACTGTACTGTCGATGTTTATTAATTAATTTAAAAAACATAAAGTAAATATTGTTTTTATTAATTACATATGTCATTTTTAAGTAATCACTTGAAATCCCATAAAAACATATGAGCTGTCAGATGCGGTTTTTTTAGCTAACCACAGCATTGTGCTCACAAGTCTTTCACTTTCAAGTAATATTTATAAGAAATGAACGACCTTCACAAATCGACCTTTAGGGACATTCAAAAGCGCATCATAAATAATTTAGATATAATTATTATCGTTAAGTATCATTTATCCTCCAAACAAACTGGTCAATGCCATCTTGACAATCGCAGCATGCTATGTAATACTTTGGATCATTACAGTGCACATTATTTGTTTTTTATAGTAATTACTATGAAAACTGGTACTACTGGTATTACTGACTATTTATTCTTATAATAAATACTATTGGATTAATGTGATAATTTACTGAAGTAAAATGAAAGCAGTTAGACTTATTGTGAATTATACACAATAAGATGACAACATATAATCTGGCAAAACTATAAACAAAACAATTTTGAAGCGCAATGTCGTGATGAAAAATTAGTTAATGTATTTAATTTATGGATATGAAAAGTGATGGTTAAACTGTTATTTTAACTGGTTATTTTCGGTAGTTATTTGGGATTTGTATGTGGTTGTATTGATGATTTATAACTAAGATATAATTGTTGTCTAGTACCGGTGGTTGCCCGTCGAATTGCAAAAATATCAGTTGCCAGTCACTGACACAGTCAGATACAAATCTCAAATAAAAGTAGTGTGTCACTGTTAAAATATCATCACTAAATGTGAGTAATTGTATGACAGGAATGTGTGTCACTCTATCCTCTCTACCGTTTACAGAAATGCAGCAAGTTATTTGTTTATGCACCTACTGTTCATTTATGTAAACATTAAATTAAATTGGTTATAAGTATGGAATTAATGATTTTCAAGGTTTTTCTTTTTAAATAGTGTATATTTATACATAACACTTAAAAAATTTCCGACAATTTCATTCATAAATATTAAAATAATCTTTCACAAAGGTTATCAACCGATGTCTTGTTTCGTACCCAGTAACACAACATGCTTCTCATGACTAAACCTAACATGTAAATTAAAGTGACAATAATATCGTGAAAAGTATTACTTTAAACCTATAAAACTTACCTCTACTTTGACATACGAATGTCTTCCAACACTCGCGTCTACCAATATAGGCGGCGGGCTATTTCTTATTTTGTTGTTTGTTGAAGTGTTATAATTCCAAATCCACCTCACAAATGTTTTAGCACAATACCAAAAACTGAAAACTATCGCGTATAAGTAGATTTGAATTGTATTCAACAAAGTTATCGGAACTATTACCCTATCGTCCGTCATCTCAAAAGCCGCCGCAGGGCAGCTTTGTGTACGTTTGAATAAACTTGAGATGTATTCTCCACGCGTGATTTTGTACTGAAAATCATCACCACAAACATTACTGAAATCAAAATCACGTTTATTCCTTGATATCAAAGGTCACCGGCAGTCAACTGTAATCAAGATTATTTTGTGAGCAAAGTGTCACCAAAGTAATATTACATTTTACTGACAAGTATTCTCGGAATAAACTTCTATTCAACGAAAAATTACTTACATATGTATGA
This sequence comes from Agrypnia vestita, assembly GCA_016648135.1. Classification (NCBI taxonomy): domain Eukaryota; kingdom Metazoa; phylum Arthropoda; class Insecta; order Trichoptera; family Phryganeidae; genus Agrypnia; species Agrypnia vestita. The sequence continues at coordinate 80,025 of JADDOH010005978.1, forward strand.
CTCTTTATTAGTGAAAATTCATAAAGAATTCAGTATAATGATTGATAATTTTATTATTATTTACCCGAGTATTCAATTTTGAAAATCCTTTCAGATTTTCAAATTTTCTGTGTTGCTGTAGGTAAAAAATAAAAGTCAGCGCAGCCAACATTCTCGTATTCCTTAGTTTAAATTGAGCAATTCCACAAAAAATACAAAATTTTAACATTTATTTTAATATGTATTTCGAGTGCAAAATTCTGACCACATTTGTGTAACATTTTTTGTATATTATAAAACTAGCCTAATATGCATTACAAGTCAATTCTCAAATATACTATCAAAGAATATTATTAATACTTTTAGAATTTTCTTAAATTTTTACAATGTTGATAATATTTAAAAAAAAAAAAAACATATCCCATCTCTATGAAAATTCGACCTATTTAATTTATTTTGTGGGAATAATCCTAGAATATGGTCCCATTGTTCATACAATGAAAATAAGTATTTCACTCATTATTTTGTGGGAATAATCCTAGAATATGGTCCCATTGTTCATACAATGAAAATAAGTATTTCACTCATTTATAATTTAATATCCTGTTAATTTAATGTAACTAAAATAATCGTAATCTAAATTAAACAAACCAAACCTTATAACCTAACCTAACCTCATATATTGCCTATGAAATGTCAAAAAATGAAGTGCATTTTTCGAAACTTTAAAGTGTAAGAATATCTTATTTAATACTTACTTTTTAAACGTAAATTATCTTTCATTTTGTTATTAGCATATTCAATAATATAGTGAAATATGTATTCATTTTCGTTGTATATGCAGTGGGACCATTACCTTGGATTTAGCCTGGAAAACTACAGACTTAGTATTTTTTTTTAATTACCATTTATTTATAAAACATATTTTGGAATTGACACATCAGTACCTGCCTGTTTAAAAATTTGAACAAGAAATGTATGTTTTTTTTTCTTATGTTGCCCGGCATGTCCTATGACATTGCGTCTGATTCGAACAGAAACAACTGGCGGTCTCCTGCTGGTTGTCAAATCGGATTAGTTATATTCGAAATACGATTTAACATGAAATAACATTCGTGGGCCCTATATAACAATTTTTATTTCATTTAAATTATTATTTAATCGTTATTCACCGAGTGAGTGTGCGCACTCATTGTATGTTTTGTGTGCAATTTCTGAAATATATTGATTTTGTTTATTTTACTGCCCACCTATAATCTCAATTGCTATTTGAATATTACCAAAGCTTATGTATTAAAATTTATGCAGTGTACAAATTTCATTGGACCGTTCACGTTTTTTTGACCCGCGTCATGTGAACTCAAGGAAATCGGGTGTTGAATCCAGTGATTGTGATAACAGTTGAACAACAATTATGTGTTTATTTATTTATTATTATTTCTTTTTCACTTAAAAACACAACATTCCATGCAGTGATGTTCTTTTTAAGTGCCTTATCGGTGGGCTTTGCAGACAATAATGCAACTGGGTCCTATGACGGTTTGTTTTCCTCCACTATCATCCCAAATGTCACCGATTTCTCAACTACCTTAGAGGACTACATAACCACAGCCGATATGGGGCTGATAGACACTCCCGCGAATGCCATTCCCCCGCCGGTAGACTGGGCGAACTACACATCGTACGATAAGAACTTCATTTCGGCCGTGTTCGGGGTGAATTACTGTTCGCGATGGAAGCAGCCAAACCATATTTACTTTCAGCTCGCAAATGCATTCTTTTTCCTGTCTTATCTCGCCCCGAACGGTATGTACGGGATGCTGTTCTTGCGCTGCACCTTACTGATCGGCTGTGGTTTCACAGCCGTGTGGGCTTGGACGATAGAGTGCTTCTTTGACGCTGTCGTGTGGAACGCCGTGTTTGTCGCTATAAACTTGGTGCATATATCTGTGCTGCTCTTCTACCTGAGACCCATCAAGTTTTCCAAGGAAGTTGAGGAGGTAATTATGAATTTTCAATCAATATTATTCCTCTATTGAAGTATTTTACATTTTATTACTGACTTGTTTGTATATGTATTATTCACTATTAATCTTGTCTCCTGTAACCAAATCTTGATCCACAAATCCTGTATAATTTAAATATGCCATTTTTTAATAGAACTATTTTTATTCCCTCATATTAGAAATCGTCTAATATGAGAATATTGGGGGATTCCCCTTGGAAAATAAAGAAACTTCATATAATTGAACTATGCTCTAACTTATACTGTATAAGCTTACATGCATTCTGTGAATGAAGATGAATTGTGATATGTCTCGACTAATCAGAGAGAATATTTATTACCCCCGTATCAGAGAGAATATTTATTACCCCCGTACACTGGTGGACGACGTTTGGCAACCTACATTATTTTGTTTAGTCTCTCACTTGGGACGTCTCATATTCTTCTTGTCTCAAAAACCACTTTAAATAATAGAAATCTCCACATACACATATATAAAAGCTTTAGAGTATAAATAACTAATAATTCCTTCATCATCAATTTATTTATTTTTTCATTTTATATCTTTATAGTATCCAGGATCATCAATTAATATAACGACCCAACCAAGCAGTCTCGGAGAGTTTTAAAATATTTACCTGTCTACTGATCTCGAATATAAGGATTTTTCTAGTCCCGATTATCATAATCTGGATAAAATTATTTTATTTATATAAAAAAATCATTTCATTAAAATTCGAGAAGATACAGAGGCTTTTATATTTTATTGAAAAAAGCGCCTAAAACTGATTTCAAATAATTTAATATAGGTACCCTTAGAGAATCTCAAGTCTTGTACTCCTCCAGGTTGACTTGTATTATACTCAACTCTTATTTTGTGTAAAAAAACTTATATTACAGGTAAATTGGGTGAATGTGAATCAGTATTTTATTATAATAAGGTTCTGGTTCCATCTTAACTCTCTTTGACGTCATTCGGGGATAATTAAGCTATCCGGAGAGGGTGCAAGCCATAGAAAACAGGAATAGATCATACGTGGGATATAAAAGCAAATGCAGCAATATCCAAAAAGTAAAAAAATGTTTGGAAAGCAATCACCGAGGATTACTAATCTAAAATGTACAGAATTCTAGATTTTATGTATCTATCCCTTCCAAAATCATGTTTCCTATGAGTTTACAGGCTATAATGTTTCCCATAAAATCTCGAATTCAGTACATTATAAATTAGTAATCCTCGACGACTGCATTCAATTTTTTTTTTTGGGTATTACTGACTTTGCTTTTATACCCCACATATATATTTTAATTGAGACATTTTCTTACTTTATTTTATCCGTTTTCGTTAATGTTTTTTTTCTTATAATTTTTATCTGCATACATAAAATTAAATGAACTCCTTCATCTTTTGATCAATCTAAACTAAATTTTGCACAGAACTTCTTTAGGAGTCATAACAAAAAAATTACATATTCGCATACTTCACTCCGACGCAATGTATAACTAACAGAAAGAGATTGCAATATGATACATATACAGGGTGTCTCCTAGTTAGTAGCAAAAACTTCGGGAAAGTCTTCTTCGTTCGGTTTTGGATAGAAAATATTCCTTACACTGGATGAAATGTCGATAGTTATAGAGATAGACAAAATTTGTTACTTTTTTCATATATTCATATTTCTGACTGTAAAAAATTACTTCCTAAAGGTAGTCCAACGTTTTACAAAAGATATTTCAGAATTATTTTTAAAAAATGCTAATTTTGATATCGTTTATCTCTTTAGCTGTTGATATTTCACCCAATGTGCGAAGAATATTTTCTATTCAAAATTGAATGAAGAAGACTCCTTCGAAGTTTTTGCTGCTAACTACCAGACACCGGTATAAGACATTTTACATGAAACAACGACGTTAACCACTAGTTATATTAAAGAGCAACCTATCTAACATAGGTACACACATATTGTTATCAAAAAGTTGCAGTTACAGTTTTCTACCCTGTATTATATTACACTTAAAACGTCGTATCGTTCACACTGTTATTTTAAATGTAGAATGCGACCACTATAACTTGGCGTGGGAGAGCGTCCCTGTCGCGTAACAGAAGTTGCCAGGATGTAAATTTATTACACAATACATAATGTACAGAATGTCCGGTGACCGGTGTCGCGTAGCCTTTAACAGAAATTTGGTCGGGCAGCACTAAAGAGACCAAGCAATAATGGCGGCCGTTCTATCTGTCAAACTGTCAGACGGTAATATCGGTCCATTATTTGCTTTTTCAGCATTGCAAAACTTTAATACTTCATTGGCAATTGTTCTTGCACCATCCCGGACTGTTTAGGATGTTTTGGACATAATAATTCAGTGTATATTGGTAATCAAGATGTCGCTGCTCCCGAAATTGTACTGAATGACAGGGCGAGGGGGTGCGGGCGGGGCGGGTTTTAGTTCCAAAGTCGCCGATTTGGAACTAAAACCAATTTGGCCAATTTGTTTGTCTATTGTTTATAAGGTAAATTACGCGTTCAAATCATGTCAAATTGGATATTTGTTGGCTTCATTGGCACTGTGAATGCTATACCGCTTACCCAGGACTGCTCTAAGAGCAAAAGCTTCCATATCGGCCCTACTCGATCGTCACCAGGTTTACATTTTTTTCAACTACAATGCAGGATTGTGCTGTCGTATAAACCTTTGCGAGGGGGCACGAACACAAACATTCACAGCCCCCGTTGGAAGGAAATTATATTTATTAAGGCGATCGTCCAGCAGGGTGAGCAAATTTCACCATTTCCCATACAAAACGTTAATTGCATGTAAACAAACTAACAAATTTTGCAATAATTTTATTAAATTTAAGATAATCGTTTACTTTGTAATATTATTGAATAAAAAATACATCTCACGAGGCCATTCAGTCATAAAAAGCCCAGTAAGTGGAGCAATTTTCTTCATTTTTAAAACATCGAAGGTTTGGTAACTTATTAATCAATCATATAATTTATTTTGTGTTATTTTAATAAGGTATCCGTATTTAAAATATACGTAACCTAATGAATAAATTTTAAAGTGAGGTATTTCCATACAAAAATGTGATAAAAAACGCAAGAGAAGATATGAGAAAAAATAGTGAATTTCGCTCACTCTACCGGACGATCGCCTTATCTTCATAGGTTATATATAAAAAAATAACATCATAATAAAACAGAATAAAAATAAGGATTTCACAGGAAAAAACTCCCACAGCGGCGGCAGTGGATGTCGGTTGCAGTTGAGAGAAGATGAAATAATAATTCACGAAAAGAAAAAAGAAAATAGGACCGCCCCCAATTTGGGTATAACATAAAGAAAAGGGGGGAGACAACACGGAAATTAAAACAAAGAAAAGGCGACCTGCAACCGCGAAGCCAAGACCGGCGGACATTGACCTTCGAGCAAAAGCGGCATCCAGCGGGGGGAGACTCCCCCATCGGGAGACCCACAACTTCGTAAAGCTACGGAAGCATCCGAAATTCCTTTCGCTACTGACCAGGACGTCGTTCGCCGGCCGGCGTCCTGCCACAATCAGACCATTCTCAATCAGACCATCAAACATATCCTCTCGCATCATTCAGAATCACACTTTCCCAGAGGATATATTCCGGCGTTTGGGCCACGCGGCCGCATGCACGCCACGGGTAAGCAGAGAGTCCAAGATCGAAAAGCTTCAACTTGTACTCTCCGTGACCCGATAGCAACTGCGCCGCATAACGGTCCAGCGTCGGAAAATATTCTCTGCCCTCATCCTTCACGGCCACCCTCGGGAAGGAGCGTGTCCATCTCCCGGTTGTGGCCGTGTCCCATCTTTCTTGCCAAATCACATACGAAATTCCTCTCAGTCTCGGACCCAACGCCCCTAACTTCTCTGTGTCCGAAGGTCTGATGTTCCTGACAAAGTAGCGGACAATTGCTTTCTGCTAGCTTTTTTATATTTAATTTTAACAGATCTCTATATTTTATATTTAAGCTTTGAGCAGTTTACAAAATCCCTTACATATAAACTCGCGCGGGGACATTTTTCTTCCCACACATGTGGACACAAACATATAAAAATGCATACACACACGGACCCATAAAAACACACAAATACACACACTCACACAAACTTACTATTTGACATATTGTTTTTTCTTATTTTTTTATCGATCCTGGTATAATATATGTGTTTTCTTGTAATTGGCCCAAAGTACATCAATAAATGTTTTTTTTTCAAGATTTATTAATTACTAGCTGTTCATACCCGGCGATGCACGGGTTAAGGATTAATTTAAAAATAAATGTGTGAGGGAAAACAAAGGTTCGATTCAAACGGAATAGATTTGCATCGAGAATATACCAGGGGAAGGGAGAGGGGAAAAGAATAGGGGGGAAATGTCACCAATGTTACCGCCGAGTCCCAAAGAATAATTTTGAAAATTTTGAGTCCATCGGTCGAACGGTACAGAATTTCATGAAAAATATATCAGGGGAAGGGGAAGGAGTAAAAGAATAGGGGGGAAATGTTGCCTGTTACCCGCCGGGTCCTAAAGCATAAGTATGCAAAATTTGAATCGAATCGGACAAACGGTGTGGATTTGTATAGAGAACAGACAAACAGACATTGAGTTTTATAGGTATAGATATGGCTGCTGGAAAACCAATAAATGAAAAATAAATAAATATTCCTTCTTCAATTTGGCGCCGCCAGTCCGTCTCGGACGCATATCAACAGCTGCTAAAACGAAAATGGCGAATCCTAATACATCACACGTATGTCCAAAAGTACGTAACGCCAGACCGAACTTGGGCATGTGGGACGCGACAGTTGGGAATCAATTCTAAGCCCGCCGCGGGAAGTTTGACACCAAATGGCTAAACTGGCGCGAAAATAATCCAGCGCGCGAATCACAAGAACGCGATCGAAAAATCTTTCTAAGTTTGCACGATTGGTTATAAATTAGTGTAGTTTGCGCGGAACGTAAGGAGTAACGACGTATGCCAAATTCGGTACCATCAGGGGGAAGATGGATTGTCTTTGGGGATTCGGTCAGGTGACTTTATTTCAGACATTATTAAAGAGTTTAAATTTACAATGTACAATTTTTTACTTATTATTATGAGAAAGGGTGTGTAGTAAAAACTTTGTTAGTTTTGGGTTAGTTTTTTTACTGTATTTGTTTCCCAGATTCTGTAATTCATCAGACTGTTATGGTATGGAAACCAATTCATAATGCCTAAATGTAAAACAACCAAAATGCAGCATCACTATATTTATAAAGCCATTAATTATTACTATAATAACTTACCTTTCGAGATACGATGCATCAGTAACCTCTCAGAGCAAATCAAAAAAATTAAAATTTTCCTAAAAGCAAACTTAAATTCATAAATCATATTTCGAAATTTTCGTGATTAACTTTGTGGAAGTTCATTGTAAATAACTATGAATAGAACACAACGTTGTTTACTTCACACAATGACAGTTTAATTAAATAAATTAATTAAAACGTTTTCGATGCTTACTGCATCATCTTCAGTAATATACTGAAGATGATGCAGTAAGCATCGAAAACGTTTTAATTTATTTATTTAATTAAACTGTCATTGTGTGAAGTAAACAACGTTGTGTTCTATTCATAGTTATTCATAAATCATTTAAACCTATAGCTTTTTTCAAAATAACTCCTATACTTTCATTATCAATTTACCTTTTTTACTGTATTAATAAATAACTTGTATAAACTATGTACCTATATATTATAACAAGGAATAAGAACTGTGCTCCGTCATCAGACTCAATAGCTTTTCTTCACTGATGACGTCTACATGACTACCAAGTATTTAAAAAAAATGTTTAATCTGATACGTTACATATATGAACTGTATTTGTACCATAAATTAAATAAATAATAATAAAAAAAATGTGTGAATATGGATGAGGCGAGAGTTGTTTGCCGGGACAAAAGAGTGGCGCTCTATTCTCTTTGCCTGCCTGTAAGTTAGCTAGTCAGGACATGGCGTTAATTTGATCTGGGCTCTACGTCGATTAATTTAAACGGCGCGTTTTCTTGTGATTCGGGCTCGGCGCTCGCTTAATACGGGTTTCCGAAGAGAATGGAATACAAAATGATGGAACCTGGCGTCCCGCGTGGTCGGCTGCCGCACTTGCCGTGATTGAAGCATGCAATATTCACAGCCGCACGGACCGGACAGAACTGCTTTGACAGGTGATTTTTTTTGGTCAGTTCAGAATCCAGGTAGGCGCAGTTTCTAGTTCCGTTGTCATTGAGAACAAAACCACTGGATTTCTACGTTGCAGTGCGTAAACTGACGTATTAAATATTTAGGAATATTTTTATCAGGATTCGAAAAAATCCGATTCTTATAGTAAAAATCAAAAAATCGGATTTTTTGATATATATCCGATATATATCAAAAATTTGATATACAGGGTTATTTGTAAAACATTAATAACCTCGCAGGACTATATTCCTGCCTTGATTATGAGTCGAAAATGTTCAAGCTATTATGACCTAATATCATTATCTTTAATACAAGTCAAATAAAAAAATAAAAACCTTCGAATTCCAATTGGAATTTTTTGGGTTTTTTATCATTTTATTTAACTTGTATTGAAACGAATGAATTTTTCGTAATCGATATGAGTTACTGTAATGATAGTCCAACGTTTTACAAAAAATAAGTCGTAAATATTGAAAAAAAATGCAAACTTTGATGTCGCATATCTCCTTAACTATTGATATTAGTTCATAATAGCTTGAACATTTTCGACTCATAATCAAGACAGGAATATAGCCCTGCGAGGTTATTAATGTTTTACAAATAATCCTGTATATCAAAAATTGGATATAACTATATCCAAACTTTTTTTCTCCGTTTTTACACACGTCGATTGATACAGACTCGTATATTGATACGGATGAATTACATACTGAAAAAAATGCATATTGCATGTATGTATATGCAATTATCAACTTTATAAACGTGTTCTTTGACTTTACTTAAAAATATGAAAATTGACAACAACTTTTTTTGATGTTCGGCGGGCGGACAATTCTGTTTCTCGCGATGGATAAACAGATATAAATTGAACTATTACATCTGACTATAATGATTTTACCATATGTGTAATACTCCAGTATTGCATATATGGATTTAACCTAATTCTGATTTATTGTATAAAATAATACCCCGAAAAGTAAACAGATGGCAGCGCCATCTAGTAACGACCGAAGATATTAAAAAAACAACCTGTAGCATTTTTTAAAATACAACTAGCGCCATCTATTAACGACTGCGGACAGTTTTTTTGGATATATATCATTAATAAAAATCAAGCCATAAATATCGTGATATATGATATATGTCCGCGGATATATATCCTCGAACCCTGATTTTTATATGTATATTTTTAGGTTTTCACGGCCACTCATAATCTTCTGATTTGTGTCTTCTGGGGTATTATGCCGTAAAGCCATACGCGTCTTATCAAGGAAGCACTAGAAATCTACAAGCACCCGATAAATATTAATAGAGATGATGGTCTCAAATTAAAAACATTTTTGTGTCAATCTCGTCGCAGTTCCCGCAGAGATAGTGATCAGAAAATAGATGAAACATACACACAACACAAGATAACACATGGCGTAACACACAAACACAGAAACACCAAGCTTTGAACACGATATTGCTAGCCAATACTTAACACACACCGACAACGTTCTCACCCTGCTTTCGACACGGTATTGCTGGCCAATGCTTAACCACAACACCAACACTCGCAACAACACATCAGCTCTGATGATGGACCCTGCAATGGGATCCGAAACGTCGGCCAGAAAGGTCGTAATAACACAGCATAATACCCCAGTAGACATAAACCAGAATATTTTTATATGTATATGTATTCTATATACATATAAAAATCACTTACTGGAGTGGTATTCATTAATTAAGATAAGTTATAGAAGTAAATAAGATAAATTATATACGAAGCTATTAATATGAGAGCTGGTTTATGTTATCTGATTTAGAAAATATATACAACTTTGAAAAATTTTGATAAATGTGGATGTTCTTACGGTGGAATTGGTGAACCAATCACGTGATCACTTCAGCCACTTTGAACAGGTTATAAGCCCTGGGTCATCCTATAAAGACCTCCATACACTATTTATACGAACCGTATAAATGTGTAGAGATTCGATTCTTGCGTTTGCTATTTTATTAATTTGGTTTTTCAAACTGACAAACAACGAAATTATTATGTTTGGTCAAAATTTTGGTGAATATTCCTGACTTCAGATATTTAATATCTATATATTAATTACTCCAACCAATGTCGTTTCTGCATTTGGATAATTTCTGTTGCCAGTTTAAAAAAAAACATTTTAGAGTACATTAAAAAGATTAAAAAATATAGGAATACGAACAAACTGATATCAAAAAACATCCAAATCCAAATTATCGAATATTAAAATATCGGAATTTATAGATTTTTTAAAATATTTTCGTGGAATCCGTGTATTCAAAACAGCCAACGTAATTGCAGTCAACGAATTTTTGTGCTGGTCATACCACAGAATGACGCTTTATGACATTGACAGTAAGTATACGTTTACGCTTTTCTTTTTATTGTTTTTGCATTAATCTTGCTTCAATAAACGTTCAAAACATTTGTTTATTAAACATTTATTACGCTTTATATTTTATTTAAACTGCAAAGTGAACTTAACCTTAGATTCATGAACATTTCTCATATAACCTCAAAAGTCTCACAGCGCGTGGCGCGAATGTCATTTTACGTATCATTTTCTCCGTATTTATACATAATAAATATTATTATTTTTCAGAATTCCGATGGAAGACTCAACATCACAAACCAGCAATTTGATAATGCGATTCGTGTTCACAATATGAAAGAAGAAATGCCAGACGTAGACTGTCAAACATAACAGAAGAGGAATGTGAAAGAAGGAATGCTGACCAGCGGGAACGTAAAAATGCTTGGCAAAGAGTGTATGCTGAAGGAAGAAATGCGAAATCTTATTTTAAATGTGCCATTAACAATTTTAATTCATGACCACGGAGAGTACTGTAGATCATTGCAAAGCGGTTCATTTTGATGCTGAAATGAGTCTAAAAATTTTAAGGATTTTATTCGTCAGTACAACTGTGCAAATGCATTTGCATCTTTCGGAGTGCAAATAAGTGACATACCAGGTGTAGGCCCGTATTGTTTAAAAATTTCAGGTGAAGTATATCATAAAACGTCTAGAAGTTTGCAGAGTGATGGAGAGGTGCCGGCATATGCGCAACTATGTGTTTACGATGCGTATGAAGCAGTCAGGGTACGTATGAGCCATCCGTCTAACCTTAGATGTCAACAAAATATAATGGAAACTATTGATAATGTCATCCGTCGTGTAAGTCCATATGCTCTCCAATACAAAAGGTTGAAAGAAGCGGTTGAGGAAGAAGAATCTATAGTTGCAGAGCACGGGGGCCAGATGCGGAATATTCAACTACTCTTTACGCGTTCTTCGTTAGATGACCAAAGAAGGTATAATGCTCCATCTAATAATAATGAAGTCGCCATTGTGTATGTAGCAGATTACGAAGGTAGGTTACCGCCAAACGTAGATGTTGCTGTTCACCCTAAGAATGTAGGAGGTCTCCAGCGTATTAATATGTTATCAAAACATTTAGATCCGATGGTTTTTCCATTGTTATTTCCATCAGGTGAATTTGGTTGGACTCTACAGCCTTAAATAATACAACATTAACTGTATGGTTTAAACTTAACCAACAAGATAATGAGGCATGTAATATTAAGTATCAGGATTTAACTAATTTCTATGTTTTTTCTAGCAATAAGCAGTGGAAGAAGAGGCAATGTGGCGGGGACAAGATTATTGGTCGCATGTCCCCCGTTTCTCCTAGAAATATAGAATTATACCATTTAAGACTTATTCTTTTACAAGTGACTGGCGCTACGTCCTTTGAATCTTTGCGGACTGTTAATGGTTGTCTACTTCCTACATTTCGTGATGCAGTACGAAAATTAGGACTCATCGATGATATTGGAGAATGGCAGCGTTGCATGGCTGAAGCTTCAACGTATATGATGCCCAAAGCTCTTCGCGACCTATTTGTCTTATTAATGATTCATTGCCTCCCACCAGATCCGTTGCAGCTGTGGAACGATTTCAAAGATTTGATGTCAGAAGACTTTAGTCGTCAAGGTGCTACTGCAGAAATTGCACAAAATTGTTCCCTTTTGTATATTCAAAAGGCATTAATAAATGAAAATTCTTCTTGCACATCACAGGGTTTGCCGGGACCAGATTACAGCAATACTTATAATGAAGTGGTTGATATTAATTTAGCATTAGAAAGTTCTTTAGGGTTAGAGATGGCTGGAAAACTCAATCGAGAACAACATTGTGCTTTCGACAGTATATTAAGTAAAAAATTTCAGATGTACCTGAAACAAAAAAATGTTTCTTTATTGACGGTCCTGGTGGCACAGGTAAAACGTTCCTTTATAAGACTATTATACATACTTGAAGAGGAAGATCTAAGAAAGTTTTATCTGTTGCTTGGACAGGAATATCAGCAATTTTATTACCAGGTGGACGTACATGTCACATGGCTTTTAATTTACTTCTTGATTTATAGAATAACACAACATGCAGAGTGACATCCAAGAACCGTGCAATTATAAGTGCAGCTGATGTTATCATCTGGGATGAAGCACCGATGGCGCCAGTTAGATATAATTGTACGTACTCTGTGCGATATAATGGGTAATAATGATATTTTTGGCAATAAAGTAATCATTTTGGGCGGCGACTAGACAAATTCTACCAGTTTCTCGAAGGGCTTCTCGCGGTCAGTTAGTAGCGACATCTATTAAAAACAGCCAACATTGGAAAAATTTTACTATTTTCAATTTGAAAACTAATGTCCCCGCTTTAGAAGGTGAAAATTCATTTACACAGTGGCTTTTAGATTTAGGCGATGGAAAGCTGCCTCCTGTGGAAGGAAAGTATGCGTCATCAGTGCTTATTCCAAATGAAAGTGTAAGTCAAAATGTTGTTCAAAGCATATATAATGAAGTACATTCTATAGCGGATGTTCCCCTAATGAGTAAACGAACGATACTGTGTCCAAAGAATGAATATGCTCGATTGGTTAACGAAGATGTACTCGGGCTTTTAGAAAGTCCAATCTTTACATTTTATTATGTGGATAGTATTAAAGATGATGGTCGTGAAATGGACTACAAAATGATATATTTTTAAAATACATTTATTTATCAATAATCATTAAACTAAAATGCTATGTAATTTATTAATAAATAAGACGCTGTAATTTTATCGATAAAAATAAATACAAAGAAGAATTCGACAGCTGTTTCATTTTTTGTATGTCACTGACAGCTACCATAGACAGTAAAACCTGATTTTTTCACTGAAATTTTGTCTGTCACTGACAGCTACCATAGACACTAAAACCTGATTTTTTTCTCCTCAATGTTGATGAATTCATTATTTTTAAACCAGCCAAACTTAAAAACTCAGAGTTGACAGCATCACAATATTATACAGTAACTGTCAAGAAACAAAAAAAGAAATATTGCTTACTTCAGAATACGGCCAATTATCAAATTCTATTAACTTTGTAACAGTAAGGAAATCAATTGTGTTTGTTGCAGAGCAAACACAAACGACCGTCATTGGCCGCGAAGCGGCCACAATAGCAAAAATGGAAATTTTCCAGATACAATTGGCCGCGAAGCGGCTGACGTAGGCATAGGTAAACAATTGTGTTTGCTGCACAGCAAACACAATTGGCCGCGCAGCGGCCATGGCTGGCCGCGGAGCGGCCGTCATTGGCCGCGAAGCGGCCACAATAGCCTCCCGCAGGGCCTAGCAGTAAGCAATCGGCGAAGCCGATTGCTTTCCTGCTAGTATTGTCTTTAATTGCGAACCTTTGCGGGACAGCACACAACTCCGCCATTTTGAAATTTTCAAAATAAGTAGTTAATTTAAAGTATGTATAAACCAATGTATGCTATAAACGAGGAAAGTAAAACAATTGTGTGTGCAATAATTACGTCATGAAAATGATTGAATTTGTTATATTTTTTTATTTTATTTAATGTACGGTACAAATACAATTCTTATACATTTACATATCAAATTGTCATTTTTTTAATACTTTATAGTCATGTAGATCTCATCAGTGAAGAGAAGCTCTTGAGTCTGATGAGGGAAGGGAGCCTCAGTTCTTATTTTATATATAGGTACATATGCGAATCATTTAATAATACGGTAATAAAAGGTAATTTGATAATGAAGTTTTAAAGTATTTTGAAAAAAGCTTTAAATGTTTTATGAATTTAAGTTTGATTTTAGAAAGGTTTTAATTTTTTTGATTTCCTATGAAAGGTTACGTATCTCGGTAGGTAAATTATTGTAGTAGTTAATGGCTTTATATATATAGAGGTTCTGCATTTGGGTTGTTTTAAATTGAGGCATTATGAATTTGTTTCCATTTCTCATAAGCTTGAAGTATTCCTGGTTTTCTGTAAGGTTTCTTTCTTTGCATATTTTCAATATGGAAACATACATGAAAATCTCGTTCATCCACGTTTGGTACTGGAAACAATTTAAAAAGATCTTTTATAGAAAAGGCAGATTTTTTTTTCAGTATTACTTTAATAATGATCCTTTGTGATATTTTTACTGAGTTTACATTTTTTTATAAGAACCCCCCCATCCGAAAACGCCGTATCTATCTTGTTAATTTATTGTCTCGCATTAATTTGGCTATTGGTTTATTTTGTATATTACAAGGAGCGGTGTTGCTCCTGCCTGCGAACACAGAATGGTCGCGTTTCAAGTCTCGATACCAAAGTACCTATTTCTGGACACTTTACGAGCTGGGCCTCTGCTCTCTGGGTACGCCTATGCGATGTTATTACATTTTTATGGATTCTCATGCAGGCCGCTGTGTGTACATTGTTTAAGACTTTGTTAGTGGGAAACTGAGAACGTATCCGACCAGCTGGCTGTTTAGCAGTGGCGTGCAGTGGGCATAAACTTAGGTTATGCTGTGATCGATTGTATGTATACCTACAATAAAAAATATACATACGCATTTACCTGTAAGGGTATATACAATTTTTGAATTTATTTTAACTGTATATAATGAACTATTTTGAGTAGCTTCAATCCACAAAAATAACTGCACTATAAAGAAGTACAGTAGCCGGCAAACATCTTGAAATTTTACGACGTAGTGGGGGAAAGTTTGCGCATGTACCATTCCACCAAAGAGACCCAATTTTTGTCTTCTGCGCATTCCCCCACTACGCCAAAGATTTTCAAGAAGTTTGCCGGCAACTGTACCTATTGTAAACAAGATTTTCTAAATAAATAAATATTTTATGTATGGGTAATACGGCAAAAAATTTCAATATACTTCGTAGACGATTTAGACATAATTAAATCGGGGATAATACCAATTTCACATGTACGTTTCTTTTCACAAAAATAAATCAAACATTTTATGATATCACCGATGGCAATGTCATCGTAAATAATCATTATGGTACCTATGACCATTGGATATTACATATGGTATTTAGTATTTACATTCACCGTAGAAATGACAAATAAAATCATACCGAAAGTTTTGGGTGGAATTTGTAAAAAATAATTCTGCAATGATGTGCGCGTAGTTCTCACCTGTCATAGGACCTTTCGAAGAAACACGCTATTCCATGAAAAATTTACTTGTCTATTACACAAAACTTGCAGCATAGAACTAAGTAGAAATACACGGTTCAGGACGAGTTTCTTCTAAACTTGACCTGGACGCAAACAAGTGAGATAAAAATGAAGAATGGACATGAAGTTAGGTACAGAAAAGTCGGAAATAAAACTTCTAGCCGTAGGACGAATTACGGCTAGAATTTTGAATCGATAAAAAACAGATACGTCACGTTAAACAGAAACGTCAGAAATAAAACTTCTAGCCTTAGGACGAATTACGGCTAGAATTTTAAATCATCTTTTTCTTAAGATAAGGATTATTTAATTAATATTTGTTTCCCAGAATCTTTACAATGCAAAGCTTTTTTGCTTGTATGCGCTGCACGCCACTGCTGTTTAGTCTTTGCACAGGGTCATCGAGCTCGCGACATGTGGTTCCCGCGGCGCTGCCTCGCATTTGGTCACTATGTATGGCGAAATAAATACGAGGAAATGCAAAAAAATTGCGATTTTATTCCATTTCTTATAAAATAAAAATTTGCCGAAAAGTTTAATTTCTCCAAACGCTGCAGCACGGATAATATATGGAAGTCAAAATTCTCGCACATAACATCCCTTCTGCGAGAATTGCACTGGCTTCGTTTTCCTGAGAGAGCAGAGTTCAAACTGTGTTGGTTCATGTACAAGGCAATTCGTAACATGGCGCCTCTGTATCTCCAGGAGCTCTGTATTCCAGACAACGTAAATGGAACGTCAAACTCTCAGTTCAGCGGTAGGAAGGGTTGCGGAACCGGCAAGTCAGTTCCAGAAAACGAGGTTCAGCGAAAGGGCATTTGCGGTGGCGGGCCGCAAAGCGTGGAACTCTTTGCCCTCCCTGATAGAAACGCGAATTCAGAGACTTTATTTAAGAAAATACTTAAAACGCACCTGTTTGCAAAATCTTTCCCAGAACATTTTTAATATTCGTTGTTTTCTTTTACTATTTTATGTTTTGGGGTTGTTGTTTTGTACATCTTTCATTTACATTGCAGCCCAAGTATACAACACTTCGTACCTTCTCTAATTTCATTACAGAAATATAAAGAATTTCCTTGTAAAATATTTGACAGCGTTATATTTGCTAATGAGTATGTATTTTGTTTTAGTAATATTAAGTTCTAACCGAAAATTCTCACGTGTATTCACTTGGTCCAGCGTGTCGTATCATCTGCATAACGCGGGTTGTTCAGAATCTTCCAATTTACAACTGGTCCTTGAATAGCTTCTTGAAGAGCTTGTTTCTCTGCGGTAATTGAGCGTCTTAACCAATGAAAATAAAAATAAACTTAAATGAGTGAGCTTTTGCTCTTTCCGGGATCATCAGAATCGAAGTACAAATTCCCGGGATTGCAGGGTTAATATAAATCTGTTTTTTTTTAAATATAAAAAAATCGGATTTATTTGATTTAAATCTGATTTTTTTGATTTTTTTAATATTCCGATCTTTCTTAATTTAGAAGTCAGTTACTGTTGAGAAAAAAACATAATATATTTTTATTTTATTTTAATAATAAATAAAAATAACATATTAGTTCGTCTAAAAAGTCGCAATTTTTTTAAACACAGTAGCATATTTATTTGCCATACTTAACAAAAAATATTAAAAAATTAACGAAAGTCAAAAAGTTCTTCTAAAAGTCAATAATTCTTCAAAAAAACAGAATTTTGTCATTTTTAACAATAAATTAACAAGGAAAATAAAAAAAACTTAATATTAATAAATGAAAATAAAACCATTTGGGTTTCACCGCAGTCACTTATATTTACTTACATATCATTTAGATGTTATGTTTTTATTGGTTTTGTAATTTATGTAGTTTTTTCAAAAGGAAGACTAATTTGGCCGCCTTTTCGGTGCCTAATCTATTTCTTATTTCGCTGTACACGGAATTGAATGCCGAAAATATTCTTTCGACCCCAGCGGAAGAAGCAATTGTACTTAGCAGTTGCTTGATTATATCCAATTCTTAGGTTATACATTTTTTCATATTATGTATTGCTACCCACCAATCAGTAGGGGCGGTTTTCTGTATGACTTGTAAATCGACTAATACTCCAGTGAAAGGCTCAAGTTTTTCCAACAAAGTCCTTGACACTCTTTGGCTGATTTATAATAAAAAATATTGATTTAAGTCATCTCAACCCTGCGGGATTGAATTCATTCACATGCTTATTAGGGGCATATGAGCAGGCGCAGTATTGAACTTCTTGAGCCATTCCTATTTAGTAGCACGTGTGTAAGCACATTGCTAGTAATGAGCATGCTCAAAAATCAACGCCGGTTGATTTATGGGCATGCTAATGTCATTCACCATGAGAAGGGGTATCTTTTGAGCATGTGTGAACAGGCTTGCTTATGAGCATGCTAATGTCATTCACGGGTAGTATCGATTATCAATGCGATCTTAGTCCGCGACAGATGAAACAAATATGGCGCGTTGGGGAGATGACAAAACATTACTTTTCGTGACTCATTATAGGAATCACGAATGTCTGTGGAATACTTGGTCACCGCTATGTAAAAATAATGTAACGAGAAATAATGCTTATGACACTTTGTTAAAATACATAAATGACTCAAATCTTACAATAAAAATTATAAAAACTAAAATCAAAAATGCGCGGATGGAAACTCGGGAACTGTTTTGATTTATTGGTTCACTTGAATTTCCTATTTCAGTTTGCAAAGTTTCCATTTTGAACTAGAGAGTCTCTATTCTACGGCAAGAGCGTGCCAGTAATAAGCAAATTAATAACGAGCAAGTGTGTACAGTTGTTAGAGCATGCTAGTTTTGAGCGTGCTAATGAGCATGCTCAAAAATAAGTATATGTGTAGACGTACCACTATAACTTGGCGTGCGAGGGAGGGCGTCCCTGTCGCCTAACAGAAGTTGTCAGGGTGTAAATTTATTACACAATACATAATGTACAGAATGTCCGGTGACCGGTGTCGTATTAAATACAGAAATTTGGTCGGGCAGCACTAAAGAAACCATGCAGTAATGGCGGCCGTTCTATCTGTCAAACCGTCAGACGGTAATATCGGTCCATTATTCGCTTTTCAGCTTCGCAAAACTTTAATACTTCATTGGCAATTGTTCTTGCACCACCCCGGACTGTTTAGGATGTTTTGGACATAATAATTCAGTGTATATTGGTAATCAAGATGTCACAGCTCCCGACCAAATACAAAATTGAACTAAATGACAGGGCGAGGGGTTACCGCCGGGTGCGGGCGGGGCGGATTTTAGTTCAAAATTCGCCGCACGCCAAGTTACGTTGGGCGAGGAACATCAGTACCTTTAGTTGTGATGAAATAATCTTCAATCACCCAGGTTGGTAGCTCGTATTGAAGCCGGGTTTTTTGCAGTTCCCACAGGTGGATGGTCTCGTTGCTCCAGCCGGTGCTCGAGATTTGACCCTCGGTACAATGCAAGGGTACGCCGGTTCCCACGGCTGGATTCCGCCGAGTGCGCTGATCTGTCCGTGGGCTCGGCAAATCAATTACCGCCTTGCGGTGACCTGACCGTGACGCGGTCGCTGTGTTCGCTAATTTAATGTGCAAATCTGAATGTGCTCAGTGAGGTCATCAATTGTAGGCAGGGGAGAACAGGGTAATGGGGGCCTACTGTAGGAAATTTGTGATAAAAACCACATTTGTTAACTTTCTCATAATTTTTAATTAAGAAATCCTACATTGATTATCCAACTAAATTCTAATCACATTTACAATCAATCACAGTCGTGTATGAAGGTACAATAACGATTTTACAAAAAAAGTCAGTCGCTCCCATTACCCGACACATGCGGGTAATGAGAGCCCATTTAACGCTTTTATGGGAAATTGGAGCCATAATATTTACTCTTTCCCGAAAATTTAACTAAAAATAATTTAAATATAATCTTAATTATTAATACGTAGAATTATTTGTAAAACATATAAAAAAATCAACTTTGTAACCAAAACAAATTAATAAAGATGAAATTATTAAACAAAAACAAAGGACCCAAATTTTTACGGATCCAAACAAAAAGCACAAATATAAGTATCTGGACTATCACTGCCAGAACATTATTTATGGGCCTTGTTTCGGCAACTTCTGGATCGGTACCACATCTCCCCACTTTATCCCGTGGATAAAAAAAGCACATAAAGCTTCCTTTTCTGAATATTCTGACTCATCGTCGCAAATTGCATTTAGCTATGCTAGGCTACCATTACCCGTTGACCAGCATTTTGAAAAGTAATAATATAAATATGTAATTCTACTTTCAATCACAATTTAACCAATTGGACTTGTTAAATGAATCTAGGGATGTAATAAGCAAAAACATAATAAAATAAGAATATAATTTCATGCTTATCTTGGAGCTCGCAATCAGCAGTTTTTTATAAGCGTGGATCGAAAAACACAAAACCGTCCCTCGTGACTTGACGCATGGCACTACCGACTCGTGGTCGTCAGGTGAAGTTTCTCGATAGTTGACAGAAGCGGCCGAGTGTTTACGATCGCAAGAATGTGCTTACTTTTCGTTCAATCATCGTCGCTCGTATCACCCGACGGCTCTCATTACCCTGTTCTCCCCTACGAGGTAATCCGAAAATAAAGACCGTTTTTTATTCCAAGTATTTTGGGTATGTTAAAGTTTTTCAAGGACAAAATGTTGAATTTTATCCCCAGGGGGACATCATTAATCAAGATACATTACAAATATAGATGTCTCACGGAGACGAAGTTATTTTTTTATGCGGGAAAGTGCTAACTACAACTCGCATATAAATCAAGTTGTGCAAATTTAACATATCGACGGTCTGCCCCACAAAGCTAAAAAGCAGTATCTCCATTAAACAAACTACTGAGTAAATCAAGAAAACGTGAATGGAGCCATTTCTATTATTCAAATTATTATTTTTTTCGCTTAGTCAATTTATTTTATTATTATTTGAGGTGTTTTTATACAGGTTAAACCTTAAAACTGTAAATAAGCTACATTTTGCATACCCCAGATGAATGTACTGCAAATTAGAAATGCTTATATTCTTATATTTTGATGGAAACACGGCAAACAAGCTTATTAAAAAGGTAAAATATGACCTCAAATATCCAAAACCACAAAAAATCATTTTTCAAAAAATATGGATTTACTGCCTTTTAGCTTAATGAGGCAATATTCGATTCGATAAAATTCGATTTATCCAATTTATTGTATATTTTAGGATAATGTTTAAAAAAGGTTTAATTTTCGTTTCTTTTTGCTTTTTTTAAACAAAAATTCAACTTTTGTTTTAAAATCATCTTAAAATATAGAGTACATTCGATAGTTTAAGATAGTTAAGACAATAGTTTAAGATAAGTTGGATAGTTAAATAAGACGCAGATATTTGTATGAGAAATGTGAATGGAAGTCTTCTTTATACGATGGCTCAGAGCTTACAACCTGTACGAGCTGGCTTACGTGATCACTCTACATAATGCAACGTTCTATAATTCCATCGCAAGAAAATCTACACATTATCAAGTTTTTGAAAATTCTTTGTGTGTTCCATCTGAGAATCTTTCAGTTATTTTAATGGACTATGCTAGAGACATCTTTAGTCTTTTCTCAAGAACATACTCATATTTCGCATCTGGTAATGATACCTCTATATTTATAAAGTGGAGTATTAAGCAATGTTCTTTTTAATGTATATATGATTGTTTCCTTTATAATAAAATAATTTATTCTTAAGCGGATTTATAAAACATCAATATTTTACAAATAATTTGTCAAATGCTGTTGTAAATTGCTGGACCCACTTGTTTATTTATTGAATAAAATTGTGTTTTTCTTTATTCGTTTATATTTTAATTATGGAAAATTTTGAATGAAGAAATGTTTGGTATTTGTAATTTAATATTTTGTTTTGAAAAAACATATGTCCAGAAGGTATAAAAGGGAAGATTCTCGTAAAAGCGGGAACATTTTTTCGAATCCGTTGGTCAGAGATCATTTTAAACATGTTAAATTAAGTTATATCCAGATAATACGTAGCTTCGTGCCAGTTTTTTTAATCTTTATTCCTTTTCTTCGCTGTTTTGAAGAATTTTCCCTTTGGTTGCTCAATTTATAATTCCATTTCTTGTTTTAAAATCCTCATTTCGAACGATAAAAGAGTCGGTCTATCCAATTTTTCGGCAAAGGGAAGTTAAAATCGTTGTGGTTTTATTTCAATATGTCGGCGGTTCCAGCCAGGATCCGGGAAGAGATTTGAGAGTCGTGTAGACATTGATCGGTCTCTTTTCCCGGGGCTGGAACGAACAATGATATTCTTCCGAATTATTTAACATATATGTATAATAGAATACGCCTGAAAATCGGCATTTTCAATTTTTAACTCTTTCATACACCAGCATATATTTTTATATGTATTTATTTGTTACAATTTCTGCTAACTGAAGAATTCCCATCCCGTTCTCCTTGTTACAAGTTGTAGCGCATACAGTAGCGATGACTGGATTTGCGATACCTTTGTTAAGGTTTCGAATTGAACTTCTTCTGTGACCGAGATAGATGGCGCATTTTACATTCCGCTGCGGGTGAAGTGCTCGCGCGCGCGGCGTGCTGGCCGCGCGGCTTTTCATTTCCTCCGAGCCGCCATTGCAGTGACGACTTCCTTCCGGCTGCAGATGTACATTCGCGCGGGAAAATTATTTCCCGGAAATCCACACAGACTTATCTGCATGCGGGAGGCGGGTGGAGGGGGAAACATCCGCTCGAGGTTATGACGGCTTAGCATTGCCTATTTGTGGAATTGAAGCGTTAAATGTATTGCAATATTGCGCGTTGGTTGCATATTTAGCGGTCGATTGCGTACAAAGAGACGCGTAACATGGCGCCTCCCTAGGCGATATCTTCAAGAGCTCTGCATCCCGAACAACTTGAATGGTAGACGCCAAACTCTGAAGTCAGCCTTCTTCGGCTGCAGAATAAAATAAAATAAGTCAGAAATATTGAAAAAAAATGCAACTTTTGATGTCGCATATCTCGATAACTATCGATATTAACATGTTTGATTCATAATCAAGGCAGGAATGTAGTCCTGCGAGGTCATTCATGTTTTCCAAGTAACCCTGTATGTACAAGTTGAACCTTAATTAAAGTGCTAATATAAAATAATTGCCTCCTTGTAAAAAATCGCCCGATTTCTTTCTACCTGAATATTATTCTCGTATGTTGGTGAAACCCCTTAATATTGAAAATTTATAAAAAGTATAATGAATATACTATTACCTCTAAAGAAACTTTTCCGGTGGTGCCACTACATTTTTAATAGAAGGGTTTCAACATTTGAAATTCGGTTGCCAGGGGGTGGTTTTTCCTTCTGGATTTGTAAATCGATGAAGTGGAGGTTTTAACGGATTTTAAATGCGTAGACGTTGAAGGAGGTCGTAGGCCGCGCGGCTCAAATGGGTGAATACCGAATTCCTTAGGGTGGAACTTACGACGTGAGATCTCGACTGATGGCACCAACGCACAGTAAACATAACCAGCGATATTTTAAGGCTTCACTCTGGGGGCCTTTTTACATTTCTGGTAGAAATTTTATTTCTAAATAAGTACATGACCTTCTTTTTTGCCCGAACAGTTGAATCTCAGTCACGGCGGAGACGCTCCGCGGGAATGGACATGACGCTATTTTATTTATAGAGACTGCGACTCAATTTACATTGAACAACTTGGAAGAAATATGAAAGAGCGGTTAGAAGAACGTAAGAGAGCAATTAAAAACTTCGGCTGAAATTCAGAAATGGCGTAGCACGTCAAAATGGTGGGTCATACGTTCGATAATAATAATTTAACACTGTTACATAGCTGCAATAAAGGAAAGAAAATTGATATTTTGGAGAGCTTGCAGATTCATAATAATATAATAAATAATTAAAACATAATTAACATTCAAATATCACCCATAACCTCTCCACTCCTATCCATTCTAACCCCGCCCCCTATCCCCACCACCATTACATACACCCAATCCCCATAAATACTGCCTGAAATTGTTTTTAATTTAGTTGAAAATATGTTATTTATTTTTTCAAAAAAATAACTGTACCTACTTTAATAAGTGTCATTAAAAAAAAATTAATCACATTCTTGTAAAAAAAAAAAAAACTAAATTTCAGGTTCCCAGAGTGGTGAAACTCCTTAAAGAAAGTAGGTACCTACTTTGATTTAAAAGAATTTTATCATTTCATTTTTGTCAGTGAAATTCGAATAATCTGTCAAAAAACATTATTCTTGCATAGTTAACAATCCAAAATTGCGCATTTAAATCGCGTTCTTGGAAAAACAAAATATTTTAAACTCGACAAAATTCCATCAAATAATAATAAATTCTGTTCATAAATGCACGATGGATATAAGAGATTTTAATAATAAATTAAATTATTTTAAATATTTTGTATGCATTTTGGAAACAAAGCAGACACGTATAGAAGGAATAATATTTCGTTTTTTAGTTAATGTATATAATATTATAATACCTAATAACAAGTAGTTTCTTTTGTCACAAATTATTTTCAAAGTAATCTTTAAAAATTTCAATTTTATTCAAGGGTTTATAAATCAAAGCATTGTAGAATTTAATATGAGAATACCAAAGATGCCAAAAATAATATAATTTTTCAGAATACGCTAACCATTTTTTAGAGACAAGACGTGCATTTAATAAAGAAAACTACGTTGAAGTTTTACGTTTAACTAAGAGAGGCATTAGGTTAGATAGTTTAGAAACCCATATCAATGTCTTCATGTCAATCTCCTTCTCTCTCCTCTCATCCCAACAACGAATGAGGCCCACGCCCCCACGCGAAAATTGTTTTTTTACATATTTTATTTTGTGTAATTCTATTCTTCCCTTATCCTGATGAAAACACAGAGCTATCAATCTGATTAATACAGAGTTTGTCAGTTTTTAAAATGATTTTTAATCATTTTTTTACGCTTAAGAGACCCAATTAATTACAAAAGCGAAAAACATCAAAAAAATACCCAGGCTTGAGTAAATCATATAAATTAATTTGACCTCGCCGGGAATCGAACCGGAACCCTCGGTGTGAGAAGCCAGTGTCATATCCACTGGGCTACGAGGGCTGCCGTTATTGATTATTGATTTTGATTTTATTCAATCTAATTTATTTACTTACCTACCACCTTTTAATGTCGATAGTCACTTCTGTTGTTCTCAAATAGCAATAACCTTACTATATAAATTTTTAATTCGTGGTAAGTTAGAATTTACATCGCCGATATTGGCACCACTTTTCTTATGACACAAATTAAAAATGATGAATCCATCAACATAAAAAAATAGTAGAATATAAGTTTGTAGAGAAGGTACCTGGGTGAATAGATAGATTAATTTGTTTTCATCTACCGTCTTTATCTAATAGAAGAAGAATCGCTTATTTGATTGCTTGATAATTATAAAACGGAATGCCGTTGGCAGCGGCGCACATTTCATACTTTGGAATTTTTATTTTTAAATAATAATTAGGGTATTTTTATATAAAAAAATAACTTTTAATTAGTGAGTAAAGCCTCAAAATACGTAAGTAAATAGAATATACTGTTTAAAATCATCTTTTCATTTGAATAAAAAGCGTTTTAAAATCGACAAAAAATGTAAAAATTTCTTGCAAATTTAAAACATTATAACTTTATTAATATTGAACATTTCTTAACTATTATGTACGGATTCTAGATAGTGAAGTAAACTTTATATGTATTAAAAAACATATTATGCGTACATATAAATATTCATTAAAACTTTGTTCCGCCTAGGACACTAAAATCGATTTTTTTTGGCTTCGGCCTGTCGATTAATGCTTATATTTTCTTAGTTATTGTAATAATGTTAAGTTTATTACTTTTATATAAGAACAAAGGTTCTATCTATGTTATTGCCCTAAAAAAAATTAAAAAAATAACAGTCTAGAATATACATTCTGATATAAATGTATAATAAAAACCCACATTTTCGCCGAAAAAAAAAACGTACAGCTACTAATTTAATGATACTATATAGAATTATAAACTGTTACCTTGATGAACAAAATGTTCTTTGCAAAATTAAAATAATAGTTCCCATCAGCATCTCAATAGGCAGTATATTTCATTTAAAAAAAAGTTAATATGAATATCGAATCCATCTCTCCATTACCGCGACTCATCAGAATGTATAATATTATTTATATCAATAAGCAAAGCAATATATACATATTTTCAGATTTGAAATCAAAATTCAACAAGTACATTTTATTGAAATTGACGACATGATCATTGATGCTACCTTTTAATACACCATTTTTAATATAATAACGCAACATTAAATGATATTTGGATGACATTATGTTATACAGAGATGCACAAAATGTGCGGGCATGTCATGCCTATGTTTGTGTTACTAATTAAAATAAAATAAGTGGTGCTAGTTCGTGAACTTGCTTCTGCGTTTTTCGATCCGGATTATTTTTAGGATACGGATGTGGATTTCCCTTGTGCATTTTTATCAATTTCTCTATTGTTATTGTTTCTACAGGAAATTGTAATCAAAGTGAGGATCCCGTGCGCAATTACTATTTTATTAATATAAACGTAATTAATTCGTTGCGGTCGAGACTCCGTGCGGTCGCATGACGCCCGTATTGTGTGACGGACGTACAGATGTATTTGTCAGAGCCACCGGCGCACCTGACGTCACAGATGTGCAAAGATTGACATTTCTATATTGGAGGTTATATCAATATTATTCGAACTAGAGGAACAACCCGCGCCGAGCACGGTTTCGGAGTTTTTTTTTCAATAACGTATCTGAACTGTTTTGAAACTTGTTCGTGTGAATTATCAAAAACGAAAAAAGTTTGGTTTTAATGAAATAGCGCCATTTTTCACTCATTATGGGCCATTCAAGTATTACGTAAGCAGCAAATGGGGGTGGGGGTGTCCTGGCTTTGCTTATTTTTGATCCATGTGGGGCGGGTGGTTCTGGATGGTGATTACGTCAGCAATATTTATTTACTCTTTTTGATTTTTCAGCAAAATTTAGTAGATTCTGTTTTAAAGTACTAAAGTACTTGAGCAGAAGACATTTGAATCATCAAATACTTCTCCTACATCCATTAAACTTTGACTCCGACAATACTCCGAGTTCTTAGTAAAATTAATCTCTGGCAAAATCAGCTGTCCATATCTACTGGAAAAAATTACCATCAGGATCCCTAAGTACTCAACACTACAGTCGAATCCTTTCTCAATTCCGAGACACCATACGAGATCGCAAGGGAACTCCTTAATTTTACGAGCGAGTAGGTCATGTAACGAGCTAACGAACCGCACAAGTATTGATATTTTCAATGCGAATTCAAGTATTATTAAGAATGCGATGTTTGGGAGAGTGTTGTTCTAAAAACTGTTGTTTTAAAAACTAGTGCTGTTTTAAAAACATAATTGGTTTGATTAGCGTTAAGATCTGAAATTACATTAATATATTGTGTCGTTCATAATTGAGCTCCAGTAGGATATTTCAAGATGTTTCTTTGATTTATTGTACTGTGAACTTGAATACTCTAAATAAATAAATAAAAAAATAAAAAACACATGGCAACCCTACTTGTCTATACTCGAAAGCGAAAAGCATGTTCAGGGATTCCCCAAAATAATTGATATTGCTTACTCATACATATTATAATAGTCTTCAAATAAATAGAAATATATGACAGTACTGCCAGTGTAAAATTTATATTAACCATAAATATTCCAATCAAATTAAAAGGCGTGTTAATTTCAGAACGATGGCATGAACATGTTAATATTGAAGATAACATATTCTTCTCATTAGTAACTGATTTTATTATTATGAAAAAGTGTAGTTAACATGTTCATCACTATGATTTGAACATGTTCTAATTATTTTTAAGTTCTGGACTTATTTTCATGGAAAGAGCGTACAATATTTAGTTTAGACGGCTATAACTAATTTTTGACAAAAATGTTAGTTAACAACTTCTTGCCATGGGGTCTTCACTTATGTCTGGATAGCACAGTGTACATTACTTGCGTAAATATATAGCCATATGCATAAGCATATATATCTTCATAAACGCATACACATGCACGCATATACAACGTTTAGAAAACTAACAAACTTCATATAAATCACACTGATTCTTTTTAAATGTCTACTGATTTCGATACCGTACTGTAACTTCGTCAGAGCGGACGGACAATTTGACAACGTAAAAACAATCAGTGTGGTTTATACAAAGTTTGTTAGTTTTGTCAAATTCATCTACATCTTCATCCCCTTGTCCTAGTAGGGTAGGGAGCCCAGACTCGTCAAGGTGGTTTCTCAAATTAATAATGAATATTTCAACATTGATGCTCGATATGTATGATCTAAATGTCGGATGATAACTTTTACGTCATATTTTGTGTTGCTGAGCAAAACAATATCTTTACTTATCTATGCAGATGCTTTGCATCATGAAAGTCTTATCAAAAAATGTCGTATCGTATACTACGAGTACATTGCATTCTTGTGTGAGCGCTTGCTTCGTAACATTTTAATTGGAAAATTTTCGTAGAATTTGTCCGAATAAATCTAAATAAGCACTCCGAAGAATTTGCGTAATGTATTCATTTGATCGTACAACTGAGTGGCTCGAAAATAAGAATATTTCCAAAAATTTCCGCAAGACCGAATTACTTTTATGAATATAATTTGCTGAAATAAAATATTTTCTTTCATCGCAGTAATTGCAAAATCTTAATATATGAATAGGTATTTTTTACGTCATCCTAATTCATGAATTAAATCAGTGTTTTTCAAACGGCACACTGGGGTTATAAATAATGGCGGCTATAAAAACATAATATTGTTCACACCATTATACCTTCCTAACACTTATGGCGTAATTAAATGATCATTATATGTTAATTGGTTTTCAAGGCCATCGTCACACGGAATTTGAAATGAAAGCAAACTCATCAGGAGAGTATACAATTGAAAGGTGGTAAAGCGCCCTTGAAGCGTCTCTTACGCAAAAATGGCGCTATATAAATTAACATAAACATAAACATTGAACGTTTGAATAATATATTAAACTATTGGTTCCTAAAGAATAAGTATGCAAAAATCTGTCAAAGGGAGTATATTTGTATAGAAAATGTATCGTTAGGAGGGTGAGGTGGAGGGAGGAATTTCATATTTAATAATTTATGAAAAAAAATATATAAACGAAAAAAAAACATTAAAAACTATTTTAAAAAAATACTTGTTCGAAAAACAAATTGTTCGAAAAAAATTTACTGTACAAAAGTTACGGACGATACACGAAGTTACGGGGACAGGTAGATGAACGGTCGGATAGACAGACAACAAAATTATTGTAATTGGGATTATTGCATAGCAATGAATAGAGAAACACATTACTTGACAAAATTAATTGATAATTGAATCTCCATGGATAAACACAGATTCTACGCAAGACAGACGTCTTTACATCAAATTAATAAATAACAGCATAACTAGTCAAAGAGTAATGAATGCTTGCAATACTTTTTAGAGTAAAACACAAACTCTTTTTGATTTTCTAGTTTCTACAATATATTCATTATTATTGAAACTACAGATTGTGAAATTTTCAATACAAAAATAATATAGAGTCCATAGAGGTACCAAAAGAGCACTAAAAATGTGTTCTAAAACTCCCAAGATAGCGGCTAGTTGTTATCCTCTGGAAAAATGTATTTTGTTGTCGTTGTTGAAGTTGTCGCTATGCCCATACCAGTATATAATTATATAATTAAAATAATAATTAAAAAATAATTAAAAGATAATTAAAAAATAATCACATAAAGCCAAAGACGGCCAGCCAATCACTTTTTTTTGGTTTTAATGATTTGTTGCCATTTAAAAGTAAATAAAAATATAATATATTTTTGGATCATGCTTATTCTAGGACGGGCTGTACAAATAAAATAAGTTTTGATCCATTAAAATGGGTTGATTGGTTTTCATATTATGCAAGTTGATTTGAAAAAAGTGATTTTCCAGGAAACGCGTTAAAAATTTCATACTCACTGTTAATATGCGATTTCTGCACGCGTGTACGCCATAGAACTGCACAGGTATTCAAAACTATAGCCATAGTTATTTCCACGAATACCTATTATTGTAATATCCTTAAAAATAAAATTTGTAATGAGGGCTCTCTGGTCATTTGACCGACGTGCGCCCAATATTTATTTATTTATTTGGAAATATTACAGATAAAAGTAAGTGATTTATGGTTGTATATAAGAATGTAAATAGAATCTTAGATCGTACACAGACACAAGATAGATGTCAATGGCGGTGAACAAATCGTTGTAAGCTCGGCACATTCCCACTACGGGTGAGCGTAATCCGGAGTTGGTGCGATCAACAGAAATGTGGAAGAGGTAGTAGTAGTAAAAGTAGTAGCCCTCGGTGGGACGTGGATTTTTATAAGTGATAATAGGGGTGGACAATTAAATTGGTTTGACAAATCTTATACAAGATGAAAAAGTCAATTGCTTTGCGTCTGTTTTTTAATATTAATGTAACTAAAGTTATAATATAATTAAAGTTAGGCAATACTTATACTTCATTATTGTTATTTACTTTACTATGTTCGACTCACTCCTGTTACAATTGATCTTTTATTTTAACATGCTTATATTATTATTATGTACTACCTACTTCAAAATTATTTCTATCTGAGATATGTTAGGATATAAGTTAATAAGTTAATTACTAACTATTTACACTCTCATTTATTTATATATATCATTTTCTTATATCTGTTAATATTTCCAAATAAACAAACTTTTGTAATATTTAAGATTTTTGCACCGTTCTTTCTGGGTCTCGTTTATTTATATAAAGAATATAGAAGGACAAAATTTAAAAAAATTGATTCAATTACCCAACAGAGATTTGAGTGTAATCACAATATATAGTTTATGGTGGGCACGTAACATCTTGAACCTTTCTAGAAGAAATTCCATATAATTGATTCATCAACAGGATACGATTAGGAGTTTGACAGGGGTCAAGTTGGCGAAGCTTTGGCAAAAAAATTGAAAAAAAAAACAGTAATAAATACATAATACTTCGACGAGAAACCTACACAGTATTTGTGTAAAGGTGTCAAAATAACAGCTCCGACGCCGACAATGTTCTTCTTGACTTTGACTCCATTATCAGGTCACAAGTAGTGATACAACGAATACGAATATTCGTATTCGCCGAATACTAGAAATTTACCGAATATTCGTTTTCGCCGAATATCATTACGAACATCATCACGAATATTCGTATTCGCCGAATTCATCATGAATATCATTACGAATATTAAAAACACACTATTTATAACTGAACGCAACATAAATTACAGTTTCACTGTGCACCGTGTATCCGAACACACTTCTATTATCGGGGATTCCCCTTACATTAAATGAATGGATTTGTTGAGTTCTCAAATTCTTTTTTCTATGGAAATCAAGCTGTCAATTGTTACTTGTTTCTTGTTTCACAGCATAACATGAGTTCTTTCATGTAGTTTTTCGGGTTTTCAAAAAGTTTAGGTACTCATTCCATGTAGTTTTTGTTTTGTAATACGTATTGTTCGTTCCATTTTATTTCCGTGTAAAAATGTTAACTCTTATAAAATAATTTCAAATTAAATCTAATAACGTGACCTCTCGTAAGCGTGAAAAAAGTCATCTTTATTTTCGACCGCTGGGAATGTACAAACGGATAAATGAAATGTTGTGTTTTTTAACAAAAATTTGCCGGTTGTAAATTTTAATTATTAAATCTCTTAGTAAAAAAAGAACAGTGGTGTATTATTTATTACCTTGTTGAATTATTCGCATTCGTCGAATTGTAGCTTTGATATTCGTATTGGGATTCGTATTCGTGAAAGTAGTATTCGTTGCATCACTAGTCACAAGTTTCACCAGCCAGATTTCAAGTTCCTGTGAGCCTAATGACGTGCTGATGTCAAGTTCTTCCTACCAAAATTTCTTCAATATGTGAAGCTGGAAACGTTGCATACTGCATTGCGAAACACCTGTTGAAATGTACTTTGGTGTAGCTTCTTGAAGTGTGTTATTTGAACCCGGCTTCGTAGTACGAGAAGTTAGTCACATGGGACGTTCGCTGTACTAAAGAGCCATCGTTATCTCTAAAGAATGAGAAAATTGTCGGACCGATTCTGAGAAAGTGTATTCATCACAGGTTAATGTTTTTGTGGACTGTTATCAGAAAAGTCCTCTCTGATCACATGATGCATGTCATTTTTTATCTCACTCTTTTGATGCGTCATCGCATATTGAAGGCCGGCAATAATCCTAATGACAGCAACACTGAATATCGACGTTATCATCTTTTTTCATCCATTTTCACTCCCTGGCTAGAGCATACGAAGCTCTTCGGCTGTCTACCATGTAAATCCAATGCCCGGTTGTTCCGCCGAGTACAACCTGTGTACAGTCGTTGCCGTCTCTGGTATCTCGACAAAGACTGTTCACTTTCATAAAACTTTCTCTAGTTTGTTCTATTCAGCACGTGCATAGCCGGATGAGGTCGTCATTATTAATATATTTTAATTGACAGGTCATTAATGCTTGCCTAGTGACATTAAAAAGTAATATTAAAATCTGTGCTGTATCCGCCTCTTTTAAATTGTGTTATATTTTAATTGGTCCATAATATACGCGTCACGTATACAATTATGTATGCTTCAGAAGTCTGGGGCGAGAGCTAAACACCGATACCGGATGCAATTGCATACCGGATACATTTATGCGAGCGATCAATCTTTCGCGCACTCTCACTCTAGCGCATGCAACTAGGCCGGTCGGTGCTACATCCGAGAGCTGTGTGCGAAGAGTATTTCTTTCTGTTTCGATCGAGTGTTAGATTTCATGTATTTTTAAACGTTTCCCAGCCCTAAAAACGTACTTTATGGCATTCAGGAGAATAACTACTATGAATAAATAATTATAGTATGTAGTGGTCTACTGTTTTGATCGATTTCCCTTTTATTTGACTTCTCAGCAGCTCAATGATTAATATCCCCTTCTATTGCAAAAAAGACTGGGCTTCAGTTCTCCGCCGCGGATATTTTATCTTTATTTCATTTATTTTTATAAATAAATTTAGCAATACCGCACTCTTTATTTTTTCTATCCGGAAAAAACACTACGCGCTAAAATAGCGTAGTGTCTTTTTTCTCTCCATGCGACACTTGCGTAATGATTTCCACGTAACGTGCTACGTTCGTTTTCCACCTGTTAATTTGCACCCCTAAAGGGAAACCCACCCCGTAGGAGATAACGCGTAACGCCAGGTGTGATTGTATTTCGCAATTGATTACGTCACGGAGTTGCCAAGACGTGGGGGAGACGTGCCGCCATCCATCACTCGCCGAGATTTCCCTACCCCGAGGGGGCAGTGAATCTACCCTTATTGGATACACATCGACACACAATCTGAGCGGTTTCCGCGAAAACCCGTTTATTCTAACTTCATTCCCGGATTATATCGGGTAGTGTTTTTTTTTTATGTTAAACCATTTAAATAAACGCGGGCGTAAAGTGTTGAAGCGTATATTCAATGCTTCTGGGGGCAGTTTGTAATCATATTATTTTTATTTATTTTATTTTATTTATTTATTTATTTATTTAACGCCCTTATGGGCTTTTACAAATATACAGAATATAAATTTACAAAAATAACGTAAGACAGATATACAGTTAAAAGGTACAAGTACATATAATAGATTTCTGTAAATTGCAGTTAAAAAGATTCATGTACATCATATCGATTTGTGTAAATTAAAAAGAGAAGTTTAAGTAGTAAGAAAAAAATTATTGTAAGTATTAAGAAGAAGAAGAAATAGATTGCAGTTAAAAATATTCTAGTACAACTTATAGAATTGTGTAAATTAAAAAGAGAAGTTTAAGTAGTAAGAAAAAAATATTGTAAGTATTAAGAAGAAGAAGAAATAGATTGCAGTTAAAAAGATTCAAGTACATCTTATAGATTTGTGAAAATTAAAAGGGAAGTTTAAGTAATAAGAAGAAAAAGAAAAATTTACTATCCATTTCGTTGAGATGTAAAGAATTGTATCAATTTTATCCTATACACAGTTATATTATCAGCAAAAATGTCAGCCGCCTCTAATGTTAATGTTAATGTTAAATGTTCATTCCCTAATGAGTGTAGTCTGGGAATTACAGAGTTTGCTTAATGCATTAGTTCTGACATTTCCACTATAATAGATTAATGCACTGTGTCTTGATGACCTCGATGGGGCATATAAGTCGATCAGACTAACAATCTGGAGGCAATCAATCATACTATTTATGATAAAATATATATTATAATAAAAATTTATATTATAATAAAAATCACTCAAATTTTAATTTACTTGATTAATTTATTTGAAACTCATTTCCCGTTTTGAGGGCATTATCAATATCAATACAAATTGTTTTTCGACAAGCACTTCGTTTTATGTGTGCTAGGTGTGCCTAATAATCGAATTCCCAAAACCTTTAAAAACTGTACGCGTGGGACTGTACGCCAATGGCTACTGTCGCCTTTAAATTACTCCTCTTGAACATCTTTTCATTGACTCAGACGATCCATTTCTGTTCCCATTTCCGGTTCCCATTTCTGGAAGCCGGCCTGGGACTCGTTTTCCGGAAATGCATTTCCCTGTCGAGTACCCGTCCAACATTGTCTTGGATGTCAGTTATATCAAAAGCTCCCCGCAGCCTCTCTCTGCCGTCAACGCAGCTTTTCAGTTTGAAAATAGCCAGAATTCAGGTGAATCTAATCGATAACTACTTTTTTGGCCACTTTGTCTCTCGCAGAGAGCGCACTGCGACTGCGGTAAATTTCGATCGCCAATTAATACGCCAAATTGCACTCGCAGGTATCTGTTACCTTACCGATAGCTAATTAACAACTGGTTCTAATTAATTCCAGCTAACGGTAGCCTAGGTTTGTAATTACGCTGTATATATAAATTTAATTTATTTGGAATTTGCCATTGTGTGCACACGGAAAATGATATCGTTTAAATGGCTGCCTCTGCTTTTCCGGCAGATATGGACTCTTTCAACTAAATTATCCATCACAATACGGAGTATTTGCGAGTATTTCTATTATATCTTGTCCAAATATTCATAGGTTTTCACGTTCGTTCATGAGTTTTCTGGAATGTTTTTCCGCATGTCCACGACATTTCTGGCTGACGTTTTGGATACCTTTGCAGGGTCCATCGTGATGTGTTGATGTTGTCGTCAATATTGGCTTGCAATACCGTATCCTGTGAGTAGGACCGATGTGAGAGCTTTCACTGATGCAAGGTGTATCGTTGTCTACTAAGTACTGGCTTGTGAAACCAGAAACTTGTACAATAGTATCGTCGCCGAATAGTGCGCGTAGACTTTTCCATTAACCTCAAAAGAAAAGGTCTAATGGCCTCAAGTCGGGAAATCGCCAACCGACTCCAGGTCTTTCGGAGATAATTCGCCTTGGAAATGTAGCGGCCAAATTATGCAGTGATTTAGTGATTGTTGTGGCACGTTGCGCCTTCCTGCTGAAACCGCTTATCAACCACGCCCAAATCATTAATTTGTTCGAAAAAGTCCTTGACATTCGTCCACTTTAGCGTACATTTTACAACATTAACCACAATTAATCACCTGTTTCGTTTTCATAAGAAGAAAGATCCGATGACTCACCTCCAGCCCGCAAAGTGCACCGAACAGCGAATCAAAGCGATAGCATTGTTTTTTTCTGGATGATTGGATGATTTATCCGCTTAGCAATTGCTAAATCGTGACTGAAAATTGCAACTTTTTTTTGTACAGCTGATGATTTTTGTAAAATAACTTATGCCTATGTTATTAACATTCCATTATACTCACCATAATATAAGCCAATATCTCGAGTATATGGGAGGAGTGTTTACAAGTGTACCATTTGATCCCCAAGTATGTGTAGTGATGATTGTCAGTGTCAGTCAGAATTGAGCCGTTACTTTCGCCTACTAATTGTCTTTCGCTTGGAAAGCACGCTTCCACCGTTCCTTGTCTTGCGTTGTGTCAGTTACTCGCTGCATCTGGTGGTTCAGTCATTCCTCGCAGTCTCTCAATTAGCCTTTTTTATTTTCTCCTGGGTCGTCGTACAGGCCTTCTTCTCTCTGGTGTTGAGATACGCCAAGCCTACTTAGCTAAGTATCGGATTCATTCCAAGATCCTCTCGGGTGATATCATTGATTTAATATCTTAACCTTTATAGGAAGTAAGTAATCGGGGCTAAACAATGTACCACTCCATTTTGTAATGACGCAATGTCTATATGATAGCTGTCGTTTCAAATCGTCCGTCCCTTGCTGGAACTATCTTTATAGATCAAATCCAACCTTTATAAATCAAATCTTACCTGCACGAATCTGGACTTTTTTTATAATTTCTAATAGAAATATGTCTACCGAGGCAAGACCAGCGGTACACAATGGAATTCTGGTACCAACCAATGAAATTCTGAATGGAATCCTCAAGCTGGCAGAAGACGAACGAAAGTAGATTGAATGGGGTGGAGGTAAGATTACTTAGACGTACATACATGTGTGTGGCAAATCCATTTATGATAGAGTAAAGAATGAAGATGTTAGGAAAGAAAGTAGAGCTGATCTTAGCATAGTTAATAGAATAAAAAAAGAGTCCCTCAGATGGTTTGGGCATGTTGAGCGAATGAATGAGAAAAGAAAGAAATATACACAAGTGTTGACGGCGCCAGAAGTACGTGGCGTAACCAAAGTAACCAGACACTGGAGGACGGTCCTCTACAATCGTCGAGATTGTATGCGAAAATGTATGAATATGGATGAGGCGAGAATTATGTGTAAGTAAAATTGTACGATATCCATGACGATCGCAAAAGCAGTCGGGACATTTCTTAACAATGTGGATTGCATTTCGGTCACGAAACATCTCTCACACGGGCATTTTTCTATTTGTTCTTTTACGCAAGACGTTTTTTATTTATTCTGTGATCTAACGAGAAGCTGTCGAAAGACGCAAGTTGCGCCGGGGGCAAATTGTGAAATTCGACACTACGCGCCCACATTCCATCTTTGCTCCTCCGAACGATGAAGTGAAATGAAGGTGCTACATTTAACCGGTCGGGTGCCGGAGCGCAGGTCTGCGAGAAAACTTTTGTAACCTCTGTGTACCGGAGAGCAGATCTGCGCTCCCTGGACACGTATGCGAATTCGGCCTACTTTACCTGCGTTTATGGGTTTTCAAAGCCTATCATTGGTTGTATCTCAAGTTTTTGAATGAATGAACGAGTTCTATTTGTTAATTAACCTCATTTGCCGCGCAAACCGGACACAAAATCATTCCAAATGTCGTCTTCGAACCGCGCCTTTCTTTTAACTCATAGCGTCTGCTTGTCTGCCGAAAAGACTTTGGATCGATTTTTAACCCTTTTCCCGTTTGGGTCTGTGTGGTCAATGTTCTTTTCTTTTGGTTCGTGCGTACGTCCGACGAATCGATGAAGATACCTATGCAATTACTTGATTTGTTCAATTTACTTTGTATGATGCTGGATGTTTTGCGGTTGTGCCCTGTGTGCATATTCCCCCAGTGAACCCGAATGGATTCTCATTTATTTTAGAATTGACTTTTGTGATTGAGTTAAGTCTCTTCTTGACTACCTACTTATTCAAAGATTTTCGTATTATCAATTAAATAAATAAAATAAAAAATTATACATGTGAAGCAGAAGAAAAAGAAAAATAAATATATAGAAAGGGAAATAAAAAATTAGCTTTCAAATGTAGTAAAATATAGAAGTATTATTACCAGCGGCGATATCTATGTATACTATTTCACGTGAATTACAAATTTTCTACAATAGACGGCTATCTATACAATTTTCAAAATTTTATATATCTATATATATATGTGTGAGATGTTCTTGGGGATCGGTGAACGTTGCATTGTGTAATCACTTAAAAAAGTCAAAAGCCCTATGGACATCCTATAAAGGCTAACTTACTTGCATGTTACCCATGTAAATAACTTCGTCTCTATGAGACATCTTCTCTTGATTAATTTTCAATGATAGGTCTATTTTGGACGTGCTCCCCTCATTACGAACCGATTTTAATGTCTTATACAGGGTTATTATACTTATACTTATTTATTATTATACTTATCTTATACTTATTTGGAAAACATTAATAACCTCGCAGGACCATATTCCCGTCTTGATTGTGAGTCGGAAATGTTCAAGCTATCATGACCTAATTACCTAATCAAAAGTTATGGAGATATGCGACATCAAAGTTTGCGTTTTTTTTTCAATATTTCTGACTTATTTTTTTAAAACGTTACAGTAACCCATGTCGATTACGAAAAATTCATTCATTTCAATACAAGTTAAATAAAATGATAAAAACCCTGAAAAAATTCCAATTGGAATGACTTCCAATTGGAATTTGAAGGTTTTTATTTTTTTATTTGACTTGTATTAAAGGGAATGAATTTTTCATATTCGATATAAGTTACTATAATGATAGTCCAACGTTTTACAAAAAATAAGTCAGAAATATTGAGAAAAAAATGCAAACTTTGATGTCGCATATCTCCTTAACTATTGATATTAGGTCATGATAGCTAAAACATTTTCAACTCAGTATCAAAGCAGGAATATAGTCCTGCGAGGTTATTAATGTTTTCCAAATAACCCTGTATAATGAAACCTTTGCACATATAATTAATAAAATTATACTTTGTTTCCACCACTTATTTTAATAATAAACGCGGGTATGTGTAATAAACCTTTGTTCGCTTCACTTTGAGCAAATGTGATTTAATTTTTATTTCAGCTCGTATTATTTGTGAGCTCC
This sequence comes from Agrypnia vestita, assembly GCA_016648135.1. NCBI lineage: Eukaryota > Metazoa > Arthropoda > Insecta > Trichoptera > Phryganeidae > Agrypnia > Agrypnia vestita. The sequence goes on from JADDOH010005978.1 coordinate 118,880, forward strand.
CGCTCCGAGAACCTCGGCCCGAATATTGGCTTTATTATTTTCGTCAAAGGTTAAAGGCAATGCGAGCTTTCTATTGAATTTTGTATCGAATGATTTCGGATTTCCACTTGTACGGCCGCCCGAGTTTTAATACTTCATAACAAATGTATGGTACCAGTAATTCCGTCCCGCCTGCTTTCTGGAACATTCTTTGTTCCCGGGTTTTCCCCGATAATCATTACATTTCCATTGTGAAAGGATTCGGGTCTTACCGCACCCCCCGTACTCTCCACACCTTTCCCCGATAGACTTCAATCCGTTCAAGTTACTGCAAAATGCGTTGAATAGAAAAAAATTATGATACTGTCTGCATTTTTCTCTCATTTTATTATATCCTCGCAATGCTAGCTTTATACTCGTAAGAAGTTGAGAATCTTTCGATTTTTCCTAAGACACTGAAAACTAACTTGTTGGCCGCGGTCTGTCGATTCATGCTTATATTTTCTTAATTATTGTATGAATAATGTTCAAAACCAAATAAATTTTTCAATTAGAAAGACACAGAAAAATCAAATCCGCGAAAAAATATTTGGCTGCTACCGGGATTCGAATCACGGATCTCCTCCTATCCGGGGCAGGCGCGTGATCATCGTTATAAAAATAAATGTTTTATTTAAACTATCGTCCTAAACAAATTATAGTTTAGCATATAAATTCTGATATAAATTAATTATAAAAACATACGTTTTCGAACAAAAACGCCGAATTGTGCAGTGAATGCAGTAAATGTCCAGCATTAAATATGTGTTGACACATCAGCCCTGATGATGGACCCTGCAATGGGATTCGAAACGTCGGCCAGAAAGGTCGTTATAACACGGTATAATACCCCAGAAGACACAAACCAGATGATCATACATAATTATAAAGTAGTACTTGTTGTACTCACTCAATTTTTAACATAAAGTATTCATCGCGTTTTTTTTATATATTTACCACATTTCACTGTGAAAAACTCGTTAGATTATTTTGTAACATTTTTATATACAATTCAGAATATTTTGAGTTTGTTCAAATCTTTCAGAACAGTGCTGGATTTATGTCACAGAGACATTATTAATCAATTAATGTATATTATAGATATCTCACAGAGACGAAACTGTATTAATTATGGGAAAGTAGGTATAGAAGTCATTTTGGGTGTAACAGGACTTA
>JADDOH010005980.1:0-18081 GCA_016648135.1 Agrypnia vestita
TATACTTATATTGTATAATGTATTAATGTTTTATTTTAATGTATTATCGTAAATTGTAACTGTACTAATCACCTTGCCCTAAATGACTATCCATTAGGGTCATTCTGACCTGTCGATAGTCTTTAAATTAAAAAAAAAATAAAATAAAAATATTGTCTCTTTTTGGCTTCGTCCAAGCCTTGTATGCATCACAACCTTCAACGAATCTATTCCAAGATCCTCATATTCGAAGCGCAGATAGTACTGAAAGTATTCTTCCTTCTACGAACATTTATAGTGCAATATATTTTATCAGTCACCGGTACAGTGGACGGTGTGCTGTGCCATAATTAGTTTTTCCCATAGGCTGATTGCATAGTGGACCCACAATTATTCAATTCAATTAATTTTGCATTTCAATTTGTCTTCACAGTACTGGTTTTGAAAGCACGTTCTGGATAATACGTTATTTGTATAAATGTCATCACATAAATTGATTGATTTTATTAATACCAATAAACTATTCACACTAAATATTTGTCCTGTTGTAGAATTAGTCTGGTATTTTTCTTTTTGATGCACATCTGGGTGAGCTAATTAAACTGAATGCAAAAATGCTTACTGTTTGCAAGTGAACTACAGTTATTTTTAATTTTAATTGACTGGCAACTATTAAAATGACCTATTTTCCGACTACAACGACACGAACAAGCTGGTTGCTAGTACATGGTTGCATGTCCGATCTTGCCTTGACTCATAAATTGATTTTTATGACAAAAAGACATTTAAAATCTTAAAAGTAAGGATACTTCTTCAGAGATAGCTAAAGATAATATTTTAAAATTATTATTTTGACTTTGATATTTGCTGGTGAAATAATACTGAGACGAAGTTTTTTAATAAAATTATCCAAATTAATAAAACTCGAAATGTCAAACATTGTTTTTAAAAACAACTTAATATCTAAGTCTACACAATTAAAATATATTCGAAAAATATCCTTTACACTTTGTGTGAAATTTTGACGGTTACAGAGATAAGAAATTAAATACATAAGGAGATAGATGAAAGCGGTTGGAATTGAAAATAAAACATCAAAGTTAAAAAAAGGTTCTTTCAGTTCTAAAATAATATAAAATGTACATATATCTAGTTCCAGAATTTCGGCTCCAATCAAAAATAAACATAATTCCCTGGTCTGACTGTCTAGAAATGTTTAATCTGTGAAAATATTAATGCTCTTACAATGGAAGATATCAAACACAAACTATTTGCTTTATACCCTAGTGAAATATATTGAAAATCATCGCGGAATTATAATGAAAACTGTATACACCAACGTTTATTAGTTATACAATAATAATTTTGGATAAATTATACAGCGCCGTTTTAGTGAGAACTCACCTCAAAGGCGCTTTACACATAAAATTTATTTTGCAAAACAATTAAATGGCTAAAAAACTTATTTACCTATTATCTCTTATACACTGGGTGACATGCAAAAAATGGAATTGATGGTTACAATTATTATAGTTGAGAGGGCCAGAAAGAATTGAAGAAATAAAATATTAGGTACTATTGTAATGATCTGATTCTATAAATTTTTATACGATTTTCAAAATAAGTGTGTCTATAGTTAGTTTTTGAACTATGGTAAGTTGTCTATTTGTCTCGATATTTTTGGTAGTTTATTCCATAACTTTGGTCCAGCCACCGCAAAAGTATAGTCACCGAAGTTATTTTTGTGAAAGCGATTAACTTCAACTATCCTAATTGTGTTTCATGTTGATGCTGACCGAAGTGTTAGTTGTCTATTATTTGCGAAAAACAAAATGCTGAAGTCGGTAATATATTGAGGGGCCATGTTGTGAGTAACCTTGAATATTATGAGGCTAAACTTATATTCAATTCTCCATAGACCTTGCACGTGAAGCTTTTGAAGATGGTGTGAGACAATGTAATTGATGCCTCCCAAACCTCGGCATTCCGATTAATGCCAGCGTTAAATAGGCGGAAGTACGTTGCATGTGCACTTTAGTCTCTGAAGATCCGCTGTTTCCACAGGAAAGCTTTTCTTTCCTCAAGTCACGCTACTTCTCTTTTCCGGGAACTAGAATACATCTTTACTGGGTTCTATCAGTGACCACAGAGATGACATGGCTCGCACATCAGATTTGCTGAAGTAATTTAATATGCAGTGAGGATTAAGAAATAATTATGTTGTTTTGTATTGTTTACAAAAATGTAACTGACTAGATAAGTTATTTTTAACAACATACAAAAAATTAAAAAAATGTATTTTAAATGCACTTACCGAGAACGATTAATTTAGAATATACTGAATTCGAAATTTTATAGGAAATAAAGCTCTATTCCTTCGAAAATCATGTAACCAAATCACTATTAAAAGCAAAAACAGCAATATCCCTCGTAGTGTAAAAAGCAAATGTGTCATACGAAAGTGAGACATTTTAGACTGAAATATTATAGAATATCCACAGAATATTACAGCAATATTCAATTATGTTAAAGCAAAATTAACAATGTCCACTACAGAAAAGGTAGCAAAATCCAGATTTAAAAGTAAAATACTTAAATATTTTGCTGACATGATACCTCTTTATTTTTAAAGTGCAGTATTAAGTAATATTCTTTTTAATGTATATATTATATGTTTCCGAAATATTAAACTTTAACACTAGAATATTCCCGAAGATTATTATCTCCAATTTATTTATTCCTTCTTATAGACAAGTATATATTTTAATACAATTTATCATAATTAATAAATATCGCTCTGTGGACAAAATTCAGTAATTGTGTTCTCAAAACACGCATATAAAAATATTGCTGAATTAAAGTTACGTTATGACGTCAGATGACTAAGAATGTAGGAAAATATAAAATCAAGATATAAATAGCCCTCAATTATGGTAAAATATTACTTTACGATATACCCCTAATGAAATGTGTACTTTAACGCCTAAATTAATCATACTTTTGTATTCGTTGAGTGCAGTCATTACACCCCCTCGAAAAGTTCTGAGGAATTCCACGCTTACAAGTATAAGAATTCTTGAACTTAGCATCATTATTCGAGTTGGGTTCACGAAAACATGATTTTTTCATGAAACTCGTGAAAGCACCCCACAAGTCTTTGTCAAGTATAAAAGGGATCATCACTCGACCTGAAATTGTGGCGCAGGGTTGAAATATTCATTTTTTATTTTTTTATTTATTAAGTATTATTTTTATTAATTATAATGTTCTAATGTTACATTAAAAACAGAGAGAAGAAATAATCGGTTTCGGAAGAGATGGGAAGTGATTCACAATACGAATGTAAACACTATCTGTAAATGTAATTGGTTCTAAAAGTAAAGCTACAAATATTATGAATATTATACTCGTAATTCACATTATTTAACGAAACTGAAAAGTCTGAACAACGAAAAGAATTCAGAAAAAAAGAAACCCATAAAAACCAAGTTTTTATTATTCCCTTTCTCATTTACTAGTGGAAACTGGTTTGGCGCTTAACCTAGGCGTTGGGCTTCGGTCGAGCGACGCTACGAAAGGGAGTAATAAAAAATTTCCAAAAATCCAAAATTATACTATAATCAGGTTCCGTGTCTACCAGACGTGTTCAAATATTGAAAAATCCAAAATTTTATTAATTTTTTTAACGAAAATTTGATAAATCTTCTTGATCGTCGCCACGAGTCTGCTTGCAAAGTTTCAGCTCGATTGGATCACGGGAAAAGGGTTAAAAATCGATCCAAAGTTTTTTCGTCAAGCAAGCAAACAGACGCCACGAGTTAAAAGAAAGGGAGTAAAAATTAGGTAGGGATATAAGTTATATGCTAAGCATAAAATACTGGAAGAATTTTTCTGATCTACCGGAAACCGTTCAAATTAACAATTTTTTTATCGAATAAAGCGCGATGGAACTTACTGAAACATTAATCAGGGCTTACACCCATTTATTCTGGTGGCGATGTTACTAAACAGGATTATTTGCCATCTAGTATTTGATTATCTAATCTTACACAACATTAGTATCACGTTAAGAACAAAATAGAGTTGTATGTCGGTTGAATTAGTTGTAAAAAAGACGCATTTTATAATTTATTGAAATATACTTTTTTACATACATTATGTTGTATAATAATGATAGATAATATTGCAAATAGCATAGTAATAAAACCTAAAGTATGTGTATCTATATAAGGAGTTTTTTTAGAGGTTCGCATGGGAATTTAAAATGAAATAAAACACAAAATTCGTAGTTGGCTTTATTGGAATGATAATTTTATGCAATTATTTTTAAATGTAGGATGATTTTAAGAGTTTTTTTTAAGAATTGGCTACACTTTTTGTACTGAGTTTGGTTTATCATTTCACCATAAATAGACTGATGCCAGAACGACGTTTGCAAATTGTGCAAATTTATTTCGAAAATCGTGGTATCGCAATCATTTATAAATACTAATGGCGTACAATTATCTATCCAAAAAAGAAAATACCGAGGCCTTTACCACGATTTTTACGTATTTTATTTCATTTGAATGTTCTATACCTTTAAAAAAATACTCTGTACCCACGCACACGATGAAAAGTGCTGAATAGAGCTGAGTGAAAATAGAAATAGGTCTAGATTGAGCTAAAATATCAACTAATATTATAGGGGAAAATGAAAAGGAAACTCCATTCCAATTCCAAGAATCTATGCTTATTATGTATCTATAAATATCTTCATATATATATGCTCACCAGTTTCTAGAGTTTCTATCGTTACCCTTTTAATAAATTCTTCCGTTCGGCAGATAGAGATATTATGTGGATATTGACAAAATACATTTTTACGAATTATATTCGCTTACTGTAACAGTATAATTTTCTTGTCAATTTTGTTCGCCTGGTAAATCGTTTTTTTGGTGATGATTCATTATTTATCATATAAGGCATCTAAACTGGAACACTATAAAGAAGTAGACGAAACGTTAAGAATTTTATTTTACGGCATGTTTACAAACAAAGAGATATCGATCTCTTACCTTTTTCCTCGGTTCGCTGTTTTCGCACCCCTAATGGCGAACTTTTCTCAGTGACCGTACGCTTAATGAGGCGAAACACGATCCAAAAGAATACTTGTAAAGATTTTTTATGACTTTGTGAGCATAAAGGTGTCGGAGGGAAATATCACTGCAGCCTGGACGGACGGAGCGATAAATAAGTACCTAATTACTTCTACTCTTTATTCTAATTACGTACAGTAAGATGGAAGTATTAGCTCTTATCATTGAACTGATGGTTGAGATACATAGTGAGTTTGTATATGTAATAATCAAATAACATTTTCCCCAATAATAGCAAAACAACTTTATGGTAACATTATTAATATTAATAAAAATTACCTCTATAACCACAAAAGTTAGTTTAATTTCGGAGACGTACAGCGATAATATTTATCTTTATAGTTTAAAAGAATAGAAAATAAGTGCAATAAAATTGTGAGTAATATTAAAAAAATTAAAAAAAAAACACTTTGTATAAAAGTAATATTTATTGAATTATCTACATGTTTCGGGGCCACTGGCCCCTTCATCAGGATACAAAGTATGGAAATTAAAAAAAAACAAAAAATAATTGTATCATCGCTCTTAGTACCTACCTATATTAGTGATTAAAATATATATATTCTACTTTGTAGTAATTTTTTTAAGAAGGAACTTTTTTAAAATATTTATTTTCTACTTTTAATCTTCGTCACAATAAATCCTGTGATCTATTCAATTTGCGTCAAAGAGAAATTTCTTTTCCGAAATCTATAACCTCAAAAATCAAACTTACTTTTATAGTGCCTAATACAAACCGACAGATGGCATGTAATGTCCGGTAAAAGAAAGCGTCGACATTTTAATTTTTGTTTTTAAATGATTAAACTGATTTAGAAATTATAATTGTACCATCATCTGGAATATGTTGTAATGCCAAATTTTCGATGCTTTATAAATTATCTCCATGCTTTATAAATTATAAAGCATGGAGATAAAAATGAAGATGATGTATGGAAAAACAAATAAAATGAAAATATGCGGTTCAAAATAGTATGTGTGTTTTTTAAAGGAGGTAACACATATAGTAATAAACAGGAGGTAAAAAATATGACACTAAAAAATTGTATTTTGAATTTCTACCACTTAGAAAATATAAGCGTCTAAAATTTATTGACACAAAGAAGCTATTTATCGTAGACCCTCAGTATGGAGAAGTTCAAAAAAGTTATTCATTACTCAAGTTACTTTCGTTGCCTAATCAAAGAAAACTTATCCAATTTTTCCAAAGGAAAGTATTGGAAAAGTTCCGGGAGTGTTCGACCAAAAATAAATGGGTATGATGAAAATTGGTTAGAAAATGTAAAAATCACCGACCACTTCTATAAAAGCTATTATTTTATTCTCTTTCAAAGTTTTATACAATAATTTGACTAATATGTACTAATAATTGATTATCTCTGTAATAATGATAATCTCGATTAAAAAAACTAATAAGTAACAAGACAGTTTATCTATACTAGAGCTCTTTAGGCTCTTCTGCCGCGTAATAGGTTAGCCAGCCTTAATATATATACGTATGTAGAAAAATTACGTGGACAATATTATGGTACTCAATTTATGATACTAATATAATGAATACTTATACCTATCGAGAATGCCAAAACACAGAAAACTGAAAAAAAATGTTGAAAATCTTGAAATTAAAACAGATAGCTTCCTAATAGTGCATTATTATCGATAATATTATTACGACATGCTTGAAATAAAAAGAATTGCACATAATCGGGGTTTTCCAACACTATGAACAGTTGGAAAAAATTAGAAACAATTGGAATGGTCTGGAATACAATAGATTATAACACAACATATGGATTAAAATAATAATAGGAATAATCATTTCTACATAAACAAGCGGCGCCATAGCTGTACAGCAGTTGTCACGTTGATAGCGAGCTAACGCCAAATAAAACAAAATACATAGAGGGAGATGCCACAGACTGAGACGCGAGTTACTTACTAAAGTGTTCCACAGATGGGGAAATTTTCTAGAAGACAAATATAAAGTATTCCACATACAAGTGGAAGATTCTTGAGTGAATAGTGTGAATTTAGTGAATTGATAGCGAAAGTGATCACATAAGATAGCTCATACAGGTCCTTGACCCAGGGCCACCCTGTAAAGACTTTCATACACGATTTCTATATAAATAGCTTTGTCTATGTGAGACTATAATTTATTTTAATTATAACTATAAATTTGCTTGTATTATAGATTCACTTATTATAATCACACAGTTATGTAAAGTCTGGAGGTCTTGAGAGATTTTTGATTAATGTTTATTTTTCCCGTATTAAAATACACATGGAATATAATTTAAGGAGTTGTTCAAGAATGGTTTGTTTGTTCAATGGTTACTATCTTGGCGACTGAACAAACAGTGGAAGGGTCATCCTCGAATCTGGCAACCGTAAAGCACAAAGGATTATGTGCACAGAATATTATGGTCTAAACCACTGTATCTCAAAGTGTGTCCCGTGAACTAGTATTGATTTTCCGTGACGTCTGAATGGTACATGGTGGGTTTAACAGAAAACAACTCGAGACATTTTGAATTAAAGAATACATCTCAATCAAATTCAGTAAATGAATAAAATTTTAATTTATTTTAAGTGTTTCATTTGCCTCCCACAGCCACGATCCCGTGACATTATTTAACACATATACAAATTATTAAATTTATACCAAACAATCGTTAAGATGTATACATACATCAGCGGTGATTTTAATCAAGTACAAAAATGAATTAATTTACATTTATGTTTTTATATTTGAATTTATTTATGGTTTTTGTGTTTAATTTGTAGAACTCCATGTCTACTTTAAATGAAATTTAAAATAAATTAAATTTTAATAAATATTATTATTCTGCATTAAACATTCAGCAAGTTAAGCCTTATTTTAAATGTGACAGCTGTTTCGGCTTGCTAGGCCATTATCAAACAGTACCCACCAGTGTCCCCCTTGATAATTACGTGCCAACACTTTTACATATAGAAACCAATCCAATGGTTTAAAAATGAATTTACTCCAGAAACTTGAAATTAATATACGCACAAATGATTCAAATATAACGCTTTTATATAGTTAATAAAGAATCATCTTCTCTCCATTTATTAATATGTTTAAAAAACCTAGAATCAAGGCCATAAATTAAAATAATATTTAATGTAATAATCTCATGAATGTAAATAAAATAACAACTAAATATAAACATTTTTAAAACAATTCAGTTAATCACGTAAAGAAAACGGGAATTTTCATAAATAATTTTATAAACCGAATCTTTAAAAGTAATGGTAAGTTAGGGGGGAAAAAGTATCTTAGTATACATGGCTTTACCGAAAACATCTAATTATCCATAGGAGAAGAGGTAACTTAAATCTTCAAAATAAGTAGATTATGCGTACCTATACCACGTATAATCAACTTAATCGACTTATCCACTGTCTGATAATGGCCTCGCAAGCCGAAACAGCTGTCACATTTAAAATAACGCTTAACTTACGGAACTTAATAAAAATATTAATGAATGAATGAATGAATTAATTTATTTATTTACGGGAAACTTAAAGAACAAATAAAGACCAGATTACACATGAGTATTTAATAATATAGAGAGACCATCTTACAAGTTTCCACAAAATTAACAAGTTATGTATTAACATATAGCAACAATAACTTAAGTTATACAAAAAAAAATGAAGGGTTTAAGTTTAGAAACCATAAGAGTCAAAAAGTTAAAGGTAATCTGAAATTTAATTTAAAAATGAAAAAAAAAAATTAATTGAAAATAGGGAATCTGAAATTTTATTTATTTTAAATTTCATTAAAAATATAACAAAATTATAAAAATATATCGCATCCTACATCAGAGAAATATTATATAAACAAAAATAAAATTTAATTATAAACTGATCGAGTTGTTTCATCCGAGAGATACTAAATAAATCAAAAATTTAGACAGTAAAAATATTTACCCCACGCTATTGGGGTCTCTTTTTTAGCTAGGATGTCATGCAAATAACCGGTAAATTGGCCAAATATAAATGAAAATCATTAGATTTTATACATTTAATCGTATATACCGGTAAACCGGTTTACCGAAAACCAGTTATGCATACCCCAACTATTATTTACACCATATGTGTGTTGCAGGGAAAAAGTGCAAGTATTTAATAATTTTCCATGTCAAAATGAAAAACGCAAATTAAAAATAATTCCACGTTCGAGTGGGATTTCCTCATAAATACAGTTGATGATGAATAATGTCTCGGGCCACTCTCGCGTGACGGTGCGAAATAATGGGACTTTACGGGACTCCAGGGATCGCCCATTAAAATGCTTCAAGCCAATACACACACAGCTCGCGACGCAGTGAGTGGGAGCAAATTAAAGTTTTCGATGAACGATAAATGTTTACAATTTCCTGATAAGTTTCCGCACCGATAAACAAACACAATTTGATTTTGTTAGATCTTCTCGATCGAGTCGAATCAATATTCAATAATTACATTTCCACGTGTAATTAATGCAGGCTTCAACCGAAACCGAACAAAAGTTATCTATTTATTATATTTTTAATTAACGGGACTAGAATAAAATAAAATGAAATAAATAGTATGTTCTATTAAATAAATATAAAATAACGTTTTAAATATAAATAAATTCATTAGTTATAAAAATAAACAGAAAGACATTTGTCTAGTGAAAAATTATTGGTTAAGTATGACCGGTATATGGATCCGGGAGTAATATGTCATAACATTATCGAAGGATCGAGAAGGGTCTATAGTAATCTAGAGTTATCTACAATATTCAGAAAACGTCCGGAACAAACCAAAAGCGACGGCACCTTCTCCTAAATACTAGACTCATTATAAAGGCAGGAATCCATCTGTAAAATTTTTAATACTAGCTATGAGACATCATGTATTACATTGTGAACTACGTATTTGCTTTAATTTTGCCTATATCGTAGCGCTACCTATCCAACTCTCTCGACCCAGAGATTTGTTTATATTAACACAATACAAATCTCCGTGACATAAACAATGGGGTCGAGCTAGAGACACGGCGACGCTACACTATTCGGGCATCTGCCGTAACATCAGGCGGACCTGTGCCGCGTTATATCATATTTTTATTTGTTCATTATACATTTTACTTACTTGTACATCTTTGCTTGCTCCCGTGGCATATCTCGGTGAAGAAATAAACATTAACGACCAATCGTTCTTTCACTCCAGCCCTGAGCATGTTAAAAAAAACTATTTTGTATGCAGTCTCCGGCGAGTTCATTTAGCTCAAAGCCACACGACCACTGACACGCTGACTGGGGTGAGAATTTGCTAACGATCGCGCCACATCCCCCGCTCCAGGGTCGCAGTTTAGATCCGGAGATACTGAAAGTAGCGGACGTCCTTACAGCTGTGAAATCTCTGCGAGACATTACGGGAGACTTGGCAAGCGCTGTATCTGTACGTCGGCACCTCCGCGGGTAAATTGAGTTGGTGTAAATACATTTTTTTGAAACTTTTGAATATCGGAATCAAATTGGTCAAGTGTGAATGTTGCCGTGCGTAATACGTGCAGTGTTTCTGTGAATTTTAATTAATTTATCGTTCTGAATATAATTAAACTAGTTAACTTTGTTTACACCACTAAAATTTATTTGGTAAAACCAACCGGTTTCGGAAACGACGTTCCTTCATCAGGGTATACTTAATACTAATTGAACTTTACAAAAATTATAAACAATCATACTTCAGTGTTAAGTGTCCAAATGGGGGTAAATAGTGGGGGGTGCGAAAGAAACAGGAAAAATGCGTCTGGATATTTATCTATTTTTATTATTATTTTCCACTTTCTATTTTTAATTTCGACATGTTTTTATTTCTTATTCTCCTTGTATGTCTGTTGTTGGTTTTCTATTTTTACTTACATGTATATATATATATATATATATATATATATATATATCTATATGGCGAGGTGAGAATCTATTCTCAACAAGCTGAAATAAAGACCTATTATTATTATTATTATTATTATTATGTATTAGGGACCACCATCTTTATTTATGATGATATTCATTCTTTTATATATCTCTATAGCTTCTCTAAATATCCTTACTGTTTGTTTCAGTCTATGCTGTGGCCCTCTTCGAGCGTGTGTTGGACAAGCGACGATGTTAGTTTTTTGTTGCTCATATCAACTCTATGTTCAGCAACCCTAGTAGATTTATATTTCTGTTGATTTTTCCAACGTATGTCTTGTCGCACGATCCACATGGTATTTCGTATACACCATGGGACTCTAGATGTACTTTGTCTTTTACACTGCTTAGAAGGCTAGATATTTTATTTTCGGTCCTAAATATCGTTTTTATGTAATATTTTCTAAGTAGACGGCTGATTTTATCTGTTATCCCACTTATATATGGTAAAAAAGCTGTTGATAAAGGTTTTTCGTAATATCTTTATCTGTTTTATTTCTCTTTTCAATGTCCGATTGGCGTTTAACTACTTTGTTAACTATTTATTTAGAGAATCCATTACATTGTAGCGTATTTTTAAGGAGGTTTATTTCTTCATTACGGTGGTCGGAGTCGGATATTTTTATTGCACTTGACACCAATGTATTTGCAACTGATGCAATTTGCGCCGGGTGATGGTTCATAATGCATGGAGATACCTGACTGTGTGCATAGCCTTTCTGTAAACAGTGTGGCCGAGACGGCCGTTATCTTTTTTGAGCACTAGAACATCTAGGAAAGGTAATTCACTGTTATTTTCCATTTCCATAGTGAATTTTGTGTCCTCGTGTAGACCGTTTAAATAGCCGAGAAATTTATTTAGTTCATTCAATCCATGACGCCATTTTACGAACGTGTCATCTACGTATCTTATCCATAACATATTTAGGTATTAATGAATAATTTTCCAATGCGTCTTTTCATAAACAGATTAGCAATTGATGGTGAAAGTGATAAACCCATTGGAGCCCCTTTAATGTGTTTGTAAGTTTTACCATCATAGATAAAAAATGTATTATTTAAATAATGTTTTATTAAATATATTATATCTTCCGGGGGTTTGCTAATTTCTCTTATTGTATTTAGTGCTTCATCGATAGGTATATTAGTGAATAAATAGAGATACAATATCGAATAGAATATCGACCAGAATATCGTTTTTTCGATAATAGAAAGTCAAATGCTGGATAAATTCGACATTAACATTTTCGACTCATAATCAAGGCAGGAATATAGTCCTGCAAGGTTATTAATGTTTTCCAAATAACCCTGTATATAAATATATATATTTTATAGTAAAGGTTTTCACGGGTGTTAGAAATGTTAGTATGTTTTAATTTCGCCAAAATTCCTTAGAAGACGTTTCGTCTGAATCACAACAGGCATCTTCAGGGTGCCTTGTTAATAATATATTAACGCGCAAAAACCAATTCAATACAACCACCGAACAGGCAAATATCGACACAATAGAAGCAATATCGAGTACAAAGCGCATTACAAGGAGCCAGACAAAATGTAAATATAATAAATATACTGTATCCTATATATATGTATACAGTATATATTATAAGAGAATTTATTTCGTAGGGTAACGTTAGTGAATAACATTGTTGTATAGAGAATTATGTGTTTGAGAATAAAGGTTTACTTTAAAAACTCGTATTGTTATATAAAAATTATTAAAAAAAAAAATATTAGCGATTATATATATATAATCGCTAATATCAAATTTTGGTTGCATTAGTGACGTTTAAAATGTTTCAATGTTTTACTTGTTTAAATAAATTTCAATGTGTTATTATTCTACTATTATGTAGATGGCTAGATTGATGATCTTCTATAAAAAATTACCAGTAAAAATACAATAATATTTAAAACTGGATTCTATTACCTTGATCTTTTCTTCTTGTACATTGTCCATCCAACAGACTTGGCTATCACTTTCTGCAGTCCAGAAAAGCTGTAGAGCAGCCTGGCTAAACCATATCCTCAGGTTTTTCAGTCACAATGGTCTCCTTCTTCCAGTGACCCGAGTTTTAGCAATCTTTCTTAACATTATGAAATGCAAGATCTGAGATGCAAGTCTTATTATTTAATCAAGATACTGACGGTCTTTGATTTGAAACAACAAATTAATAATTATTGTCACAATGCTGAATAAACTCGATATGCTGACTTTCAAACAGATAATATGTTACAACGCTACGCTGCTAATTTAAAAAATATATATTATGTTTAATAAAATTTAAAATAAATTATACTTTAATAACTATTATTATTAAGTTCTGCAGGTTAAGCGTTATTTTAAATGTGACAGCTGTTTCGGCTTGTTAGGCCCTTATCAAACAGTAGATATACCACGTAAAATCGACTTATATTATAAGATTTAAGTACGCCTTCCCCTATGGATGTATTCGGTGAAGCTCTTTATTAAGATTATTTTTTCCGAGGCACTTATCGTTAACGATTTCCCGGTTTATAAAATTCTATGTTACGCTTAATTATCGAAATTCTCCGTTTTCCTCAAGCCGAAACAGCCGTCAGATTTAAAATAACGCTTAACCTGCAATTTAATATTAATGTTTATTAAAATTTAATTTATTTTAAATTTCATTAAAAATAATAAATAATATGTAAAGATTAAGAACTCTCAATTATACCAACTCGCGTAACTTTTGGGATTTTTTATTATTACTAAAAACTTGAGATACCCGCTCAAAACATAAGTTGTAAATACTGTATTCTTATTGGTTGGTTTTGCTATATAACACGCAATATGATTTGTAATCCTATGGCAACGTTTAGTGTATTTCGCAATATGGTGCAACCGCGTTCTCTTTGACACATGGACAAATCGCTCTAAGATTCTAGATTCGCGATCTATCGCCCGTAAAAATCGCGGTGCATTATTGGTTTTGTAGAACAATCAGAAAGAGAAATCAGCATATTATGTATATACGATACCTACGTAGTTTGATACAATAAAAAAATGTTAGCTTTGATTGTGATTTTTTTTGTAAATTTTAGTAAAGAATAAAGATGGTTTATTTTAAAACTTGCCGTTGTTGAAAGTGTGCTGAATGAATATAAAACTACCCTTCTCGCGTATCGAAGTCCGGGATAACTACGGGGGTGAGGGCGCGCTGCACCTGCGGTGACCTACTTCGCCTTGAAGCGGTCATTGATCCCCTCAGATTTTGCACTTCGTGTAAGCCAGGTGAGCTGCTTACAAATGTTTCCAGGGAACTTTTCCTACCTACTGTTGAGACCGGTGATACAATCGAATTAGTGTTTTAGTTTTTTTTGTCCCTCACTGTTTTTTAGCGGCAGACAGTTGATGTTTTATGATATTTTATTAAACAATTTTTATTAATCAATTAGAAAAGACATACAGAAAAAATCTTATTAATGAAAAAATATTTTAACTGCCACCGGGACTCAAACCACGGACCTCCAATTCTATCCGGGAATGGCGCGTTATCCAATTTCGCCTGGTGACAGTCTGGTAAGTCAACGAAAATTTTTCGACCTTATATGTAATCTCTTTTTAATTGATCAACATTTTTATTCCATTTTTTAAAAATTGCTTTGCCTTGCTGCTTTGCATTGCTTTAAGCAATCCACTTTTTATAATGCAATTGTCACGAATACCTTCGCGTATCTACCACTAGAGGACGCCAGAAATCAATATTTCATTTTAATTTTTTGGAAACATTTGATATATTTGGCAGTTAAAATATTTTTTCATTAATTAGATTTTTTCTGTACGTCTTTTCTAATTGATTAATAAAAATTGTTTAATAATTCACACAAATTTGTTCTGAAATTGCAACTTTACAATAAGAATGTGTTTTCTTTAATATAATTGATATTTTATTTACTTATTTATGCTGCACGTAAACTTTGATAACTAGTAACTAAGATTATAGATATTTGGTGAATACTTCTAACTAAAAATAAATACAAATGATATAAAAAATAATCAGCATTATTTAGAAATAAGTAATAACAATTTCAGTGATATAAAATTATAATTAAAAAGTAAAACAGATTCATAACAAAATTTTTGAGACTGATAATTTTGAACTTTAAGCATCAAACATTTTTTTTTGTAATTAAAGCAATCTATTCTATCAGAAAAATATTATTAATAAGAATCCGAGAATCCACAATTGGCAAATATGCGGGATATATTCATTAATTTGTTTTTTTATAAAAGTAGAAGCAGATGCATAAGTATTGCGTAGAATATCTTCGACTATAATTGGCTTAAGTTGAGAATATTGTATACTAGCTGTTCGTACTGGGCATTGCACGGGTTAAGAATTAAGTTGAAAATAAATTTGTGGGGGTAAACAAAGGTTTGATTCGAACGGTATAGATTTGCATCGAAAATACGTCAGGGGGAGGGTAAAAGGTAAAAGGGGAGGGAGGAAATGTCACTTTTGTTACCCGCGTTGTCCTAAGGAATAAGTTTACAAATTTTGAGTCCGATCGATCGAACGGTATAGATTTGCATCGAAAATATATCAGGGGGAGGGGAAGGGTTAAAAGAATAGGGGGGAAATGTCGCATATATTACCCGCCGTGTCCATAAGAATAAGTTTCCAAATTTTGAGTCCGATCGGTCAAACGATACAGATTTGCATCGAAAGTATGTCAGGGGGAGGGGAAGGGGTGTGAGAATAGGGAGGAAATATTGCCTATCTTACCCGCCGAGTCCTAAAGAATAAGTTTCCAAATTTTGAGTCCGATTGGTCAAACGGTACAGATTTGCATCGAAAATATGTCAGGGAGAGGGGAAGGGGTATGAAAATAGGGGGAAACGTTACCTATGTTACCCGCCGAGTCCTAATGAATAAGTTTCCAAATTTTGAGTCCGATCGATCAAACGGTACAGATTTGCATCGAAAATATGTCAGAGGCGGGGAAGGGGTATGAGAATAGGGGAAAAATGGAAACATAAGTATGCAAAATTTGAATCGAATCGGACAAACGGTGTGGATTTGTATAGAGAACAGACAGACAGGCATTGAGTTTTATAGGTATAGATATGTTGGTAAATAAAATTGATTGGGTCACAAGAATTCACAGTTTTGTCACAAGTTTCCGATTTTGCTTAATACATATTTCACATACATTTTGACATACTTGTATATATAATGGTAAATTCTGATATTTTGCAAAAAGTGGAGTTCCGAAAGTAAAATTCACCTCTCAGTACGGTTAATTATTAGATTTCCATGTAAAAAGATAAGTAAGTACAATATTTTACGCAAGTTAAAATAGCAATTTGTTTTTAACTATTTAAACTAAATATTTTTTAAATCAGGCATTCAGTTTTAGCGGGAAAATGTTTTTTTTCTGTAAAAATTCTTCAAGTCGTCGTATTCGGTATTTATTCCAGACGATGTCTATTATATTGAAGTTTCCTCTCAGGCGGAGTAAAAAGCTACATTAAGTTATTAAATAATATCGATGTATTAGATACCAGAGTAATCCATTTCATTATTTTTTACTTCCTTTCTTTTAACTCGTGGCGTCTGCTTGCTTGCCGGCTTGCCGTCGAAAAAACTTTGGATCGATTTTTAATCCTTTTCCCGTGATCCAATCGAGCTGAAACTTGGCAAGTAGACTAGTGGCGACGATCAAGAAGATCTATTAAATTTTCGTTGAAAAAAAATAAATATTACGGATTTTTTGAAATTTTATTGGTTTTTTCAAATTGGAATCATTAGAAAAGTTTGATTATGGCGGCCCGATAACGTCGTGGAATATTTTCTAAATTTGAATTACTCCGTCGGTATACAGAATAGGTACTTTACTACGATTGTCTAAAATCTAAATTGACTGACAAATGTTTTTAGAATTTAGTCTTCAAAGCTTGAAGTGTCTTATCAAAGCTCAAAACATCTGACATTTTTAAAATATATTAAGTTACTGTAAGTTTAGTGTTATGTTATATGTTTTAATTCGTCTTTAATTGTTGTTATATTTTACAAAGAAATGGTTTTTATGGGTTACTTTTTTACTAAATACTCTTAACGATAGCCTATTTAAAGATACCTAATAAGGATAAATTAATAAAAATATTTAAATAAATACTTAAAGCAAATACAATTCAATCAGCATTAAAAATGTTTAGACGTTAAAACTTTTCCAAATAATGATTTTTATGTGAAACATCTCAACAAACTATCGGCACAGAATATGCAAAATTAAAATAAGAAATTAAAACGTAGTGATGTCCAGTTTTAAATAAATTGTTTGTTGTATTCCTAAATTTGAATTTCCACATATTTTATTTAATAAAATGCCAGACACCAAAAAAATATCAAACCAAACTTTCGAAGAATCACTAGTGACGTACCATTTCTAGATTTTTTCAGGGAATAAAATTCTTTACTAGGGTCATTAAGCTTAATATGCGGAAAAGATTTGCGGGCCCAGATTAGTGAGAAAATAAGTTCTTACATAAGTAATTTAACCCATGGATGACTCAGATTGTCAAGAACTAGAAAGGGATGGACGCAAAAATATTAAGGACGTGATCTTTGAATTGTGATTCTGCAATGTCACATCGATAAATATAAATAATTTAAATGTCGTCATATAAAATATAGTTTCACTAAAGTTTTAGAGGTTTAAAAATACCATCGAAAATAACATACTAATAAATTATGTCGATTAAAGAAATGTATGTAGATTGAATTTAAAAATGTAAACGGTACAACTATCTTTTAATAAAACTAGCTATTACCTGTCCTAGTACATATTTATAGTATCTTTTTAGCGGTCCGCAGAGAGGCAGCGGTAGCAACATCGCAATCGTTGCCGCCTTCGGGTTTACTGGCCCGGTGTTCAAGCCCCATTTCCGGCCGTGTAATTTGGTTTTTATTAAGCCGTGAATTCGAACGAATTTACGGACGTTACACGAAGTAATGGGG
>JADDOH010005981.1:0-62068 GCA_016648135.1 Agrypnia vestita
TTCTGTTCACGTGGAATGTTTCATTGGTTAAACATACTTGTCTTCATTCTACGAGGAGGACTTCACATTTTCATTTACCAAGAAATTATCTTTATACTCCACAGAGGATAAATTGCAATAATCAGCTTTAAACTAATAACCAACATTCTTCTATACGCAAGGACCCCTAAAAAGAATTAGATGCCACTATTAATATCTTCCAACTTAATCTTTAGACGCAAGTGATCCCTAAAGTTTTGGTATACCTAGGATTTACATTTTCCTCGGAATGCTGACGATTTGTCGAGGCAATGGAACATACTACGTGGCTATATCAAGATTTAGCTTCGGGTTGTTTATCAAGGTAAAGGAAACGCCAGAGAAAATGTATAGAAGGAAGTTTTTCATGGCATTTTAGGGGCGGGACGATGGGGCCCCTTTAGCGCGGAAACCGAGGATATGTCATTATCTACGGACATCAATCCTCCTTTCCATAGATTCATTTTTAAAAAACTTGTTAAATAAATTCCTAACGAGAAGAGTGAAGTTCTGTTAGCGACAGACACCACATACTCGGAAGTAGACCTATTTTCAAATTATTAGACTCTCGGTTTGCAGATAAATACAGTTTCTACCAAGATAACCAATCCAGAGGCGAATCACTGAAACAATCTGATTATGTGTTTTTCTCCAAACTATAAATTGTATATCGAAGCAGCCAACAAAAGTAAGCAAATTTAAAAACAAAATGATATGTAAATGTGCCTTTTCTTTCAGATATTTTACGGTTCTGTTATGGTTAGTTATTCCAGTAAATGTAAACTATAAACAATAAATTTTATACGTATTGTAGTCAAGTCCGAATTAAAATTATAAGTATATTATTATCTTTGTATGTGTAAATATAGAATTTCCAACACGTTTTCTGAAATAGTAGGGTTGCCACGTGCGTCACAATAGAGGGGGAGTTATAGACTAAAGACGATATCACGAGCCAATAACTTCGACGTTTCTATAGTAATTGAGTGAGAGTATAGTGATTTATTTATTTATAAATTAGGAAAAAAACGACATCATGAGCCATTTAATAGATAATCTAGTATAGAGAGATATCCTGGTAAACTAGGATAAAAGCCATTAGGTAGTATTTGCATTTAGAATGAAACTTGCGATAACTTAATAGGATTTTGATATTAATTAAACATCGATAAGAAACATTACGACCGCATCGCGTTCTTACAAAATAATCCTTTCAGTTCATTCAAAACGGATAATTCTAACCTTTTATCTACGTAGAGATACTTATAGGTTATTATCTATTTTATAATGTGTATTTCGGAACAGTACGATCGAGATCAGTAAGAGTATTTTAGGTTGCGTATCTGAATTAGAACTTATATTAGATGGTTTATTAATTTCGGTTAGATTTAAAAAAATTTTAGTTGGTAGCTTCGGTTCGGTGAGCCAAGGCTCAACCACTTTATACACGGTTAGGTCAGGTTATTCACAAGTGTTCGTTGGACGTAATATAATAAAAAAATTATACCAGACATGATAAATTGTGCTAAGAATTTCTACTTATTTGGCGTTAATGTTTATATTCAGATCAAACATATTTGTATTCAAATCATTCAAATTGTTCAAAATGTTAGAAGAGAATATTTCTTCCGAAAAAATATAGTAATTTTTTAATCTTTCGCAAGGCTCTCAAAAAAAGATATACTACTATAATAAAAGGGAATAATAACTGAACATTCATTTTGTTTATTCCAGAAAGGGTAGGGTACATGGGGTGTTATCAAAATTATTTTATCGAACTGCCTGATACTTTTTTGAAGAACATCGCTGGAACATTTAACGTTTTCTCTTTATGTATATAATGCCCATGTTCACAGGTGTTCCCGAAAGTTTTACCCCTCCAGACGAGAAATAGTTTATTGTTGAAAAAGCTCGGTTCTTCATCAGAAAAACAAACAAATTTTACTTGGGTATCTTTCATAATACGCTTTAAATGCAGCGATCACTGCAATCAAACTGCGGCGTACATTTAAAAATACCCTATCTTACTATGCACAAAGGGATATATCGTTCAAGAGTTCTTTTTATTAATCAACATTAATGATTTGTCCGTTTTATTGAGGTGCGCGAATTTTATAACATTTTAATGAATGAGCCACGCTTGAGGCATGTGTAATGTATACACACACGGATGAAATATTTTTATTGAAACTTGGGTTAAGAGAAAAGCGCTGAGCAAGTTATTATTTTTTTAAAATTTTATTTGTTTATGGGAAACTAATAGTACCTACAAACATAAGAATCAGATTACACATGAATATTAAATAGTATCTATAGATATTATCTTGCAAGTTTCCACAGAATTAACATGTTATGTATTAATATATAGCAACAATTACTTAAGTTATCCAAAAAAAGTGAAATGTTTAGAAAAAACCAATAAATTTATAAACAAATAATCATTTTCAGAATGACTAACGCATACTTTTAAGCGACAGTGAAGTTTCACCCGCTTTCTGAACTTTATTTGGATTTCCTGTAGATGGAATTATCTGTCTCGGTTCCATAAAAATCGTACTCCATCAGACAAATAATAATAAAATAATTTACTTTTAATATATATGAATCTAAGATCCTGGAAAAAAGTGAGTACAATTACAAGTAATCACGGTCGATGTAAAAATTATTAATTTGTTCCTATTAATTTATATTTTATGAGGCATTCTGTATATTTATGAAGATCTCAGTCTAAATTAGAAGTAATAATTAATATAAATTAACTTTGTTTAAACGACTTATTTATTGAAAAAAATCAACATGTTTCAAAGCCAATGGCTTCTTGTGAATTGATGAAAAAGCCATTGGCTTTGAAACATGTTGATTTTTTTCAATAAATAAGTCGTTTAAACAAAGTTAATTTATATTAATTATAATTATGTTACCACAAAATAAATTTGCTACATTTGAAGAAGAAGTAAATTAGAAGTGATTGTGATTTTGTTACTCCTATAAAGGTATCGAAAATAAAATTCATTAAAACTTCATTTTAATATAATTTAATTAAGATAAATTGTAAAAGTCTCACAGAAACGAAGTTATTTGCATGATAAACGAGTATGGAAGTCTTTTATACGATGGTTTAGGGCTTATCACTTGTATGAACTGGCTTGAGTGATTCCTCTACAAAATGCACCGTTTACTAATTCCATCGTAAGAACATCCACACACCATCAAAATTGTATATACGTTCCAAATTGAAACCTTCCATATATTTGAAAGTATTAGAGACATCTGTAGTTCTTTTCATGAAATAGTATGTATACATAGATTTCGCATCTGATAATTATACCTCTATATTTTTAATGTTATTTTTATTTTTTTTTAAGATTATTAAGTAATGAAAATTTTAATAAATGAATATATATCGATGGTCCCTACGTATACTGTAGAATCGATTTTCGTTGTACTATCTTAAACCATTCAATTTACTCTATATTTTCGGATAATGTTAAAAAATATGCTAAGATTCAATGTGAAAATTTCGATTTCGCAATAAGTTAATCTTAAAAATATATATTCTAAAAAAATCCGCCTTTTAGATATTTTGGTGTAAAAAAATGTACTCGTAAAGTTAGAAAAATATCGATCGGTTAGTTTTCGAGATATTTTGGTCACCGATCTGGAAAATATGATTTTGAGAAAAACTTTTCTAAAAATTAAATTAATTAAAATTCTTAGAACAAATATTTTTGTATTGATGTGATGCTAACTAAACTAACCAACTAAAAAAAAGATCTTTTCAAAATTCTGACTAAGCGGGACCTTAAGAGAGTAACACAGTGAGATTGGTTATAAAACGTGCCATTATCCAAATTTGTATTGTATGCAAGATGCTAAGGCCACCCACTTTTTGGGAAACATTCCGTGGTGTTCCAGAGCGATGATGCTTCTGGCGGATCCTTGTCTGACAGCTGTCAGTAGCTGGTGACGACTCCCTGACGGGGGGCGACCGTTTCCGACAGAATATTGCTGGTATCGCCTTACCACCATCCCTCAGCGCCCCTGTAAGAAACAAGAAAAATTAACGTTAAACAGTGTACCAAATAACATTATCTATATTTAACTTTATTAATCGACCAAAAATTATCATCAAGGCAGCCTTATATATATACAAAATTAACTATGATATTACGTATTACATACTGGCAGAGGTGTCTTCATGGAAACAAAAAACTGAGCGTCACTTAAAATTCTCGGAGACAAATATAAATATAACAATATATTGCTTAATATTCCACTTCAAAAATAAAGGGGTACCATTTCCAGCTGCAAAATCTATGTAAACTATTTCAAGAGAAGGACTACAGATGTCTCTAGTATAATCTCATCAAATACGCGGAAGGTTTTTAGATTTGGAATATATACGGCTTTCAAAATTTTGAAAATGTGTGAATGTTCTTAACAATGGAATTGGTGAGTATTGCATTGTATAGAGTAATAAGTTAAGCCAGCTCATACAGGTTGTACGCGCTGGGCCATCGTGTATAAGACTTTCATAAACGTTTCTTATATTAATAGCTTCATCTTAGTAAGACTTGTATAATTTGTCTTAATTTAAATATAAATTAAATAATCTGTCAGTCACGAGGGCAAGTCAAAAATTATTTTCGTTCTACAAATACATATATTCAAAGGTAGGTTCAACATGTACATCATTTTCCTACATATTAGTCATCTCCTTTGTCAATGTACTTATTCCATTGGTTATTATAAGCTTGCGTATTCCTTAAACGACTAACCGCCTCGGACTCAGTGTCGCCTGTTGGACACAGGTCGACAGATGGAAAAAAATCTCTCAGATCAATGTTTGGCATTATATCTATTTACAAATTAGTTAAGTTAACCATAAAAATATATTACTACTGGTACGTTGAATCCCAAATTTTGAAATATTTAAAGAACTGTAAAAATGTTGTCATTAAATATAAATTAACGGACCGATTATGATTATCCTTTAAGTCCATGGAGGAGGTTTTTGGTTTCCGCGAAGCCACTTTTGCACCGCTTCCTGCAAGTCTAAGTCTGTGGAAATCTGCACAGACTTTACAGGAAGCCAAACTCATTGTGGATGATTCAACGGGCAGAACCATGATTGATTTTGATGATGAACCATGATATAAGAATACCCTACCTCACCGATGTTAACTCGTCTATTCGCTAGAACCATCTCTCGAGATTGTTGAATTTTATCCACAAAAAACTATTTTATTTGACAAAGCACTGCCTCCTTATGATGAAAGTCTACGATGAATGTCAGTACCTTTCAGAAAACTCCTTCGTGCAAACTGCAGGCGGAGTGGACATGTTTACACTATAGCACCTATTGGTTTGTCGTAGCTAGAATAAAATAAATCATCATCGAATCGATGTCACACGACTTTCGATTCGACGATTCCATATTCAAAACCATACAACTTTGACGGCCGCAGTGAATGTCGAATGAACAAATGTGTTTTTTTTTTAAAATGAATATCTGACAATTTCGTTGTTTTTGAAAAAACATCAACAATTAGATGAAATCCTAATACACTCCTAAAATCGTAATTCAATAAACAGATCTAATTTATTGTTTAATAACCAATCTTTCATCAGCTTTTGAATAGAGCATCTTTATGATTATTAATCGATTCAAAATGGTCGAAAGTACATAATTTATATTACTAAAACACTAATTTCAAGTGAATACATTTTTGACAGTTTAATGGATGCGCGCATTTCGTGGTCTCGCATTCCCGCTATACTCATATCCGCTACAATGCGTACGCTGCGCGTGTGCAACTTCAAAAAGGTGTAGTTAAAAATGCGAGATGTTGACTTCCGATATGCACGATTGTGTTGGCAATTTGTAACTGCCACAAGTCACGAGGAATATCCCGATGGGAGTCCAGGTAATCCCGGGATAAAAATGCCACCGGGAGCCGCCTTTTGTCGGATGTTTCTCGGGCTTAACGGGCTCTCCCTCAGATTAAGAAACACTTTAGTGGTTTCGCGACACACAACCCAGCGGACATGCCCGTCTTAGGCACGTCGTATTATTTCTGGGGCCAGCCAGCCTTTTATATCGTAACGTAGCACTTTAAGATTTAGTCAGGAAATACAAAAATTGAGCGTGTGTAGAAAATTAACATTTTCTACAATATTAACAAAATATCCTTGTGGTGACATTATTATTTTTGATGTAAATAAAACACTTTATGTAAAACCACTTTTTATTGAACAATCAACATGTTTTGTGTGGGTGTTCTCAAGGTGGAATTGTGAATGTTGCATTATGTAGTGTGATCACATATACCAGCTCATACAAGCCCTGGGCCATCGTAGAAAAAGACTTTCATACACGTTTCTCATTTTCACATTTTCGCTTCGTCTCTGTGATACTTCTATAATTTATCTCAATTAAATAATCACCCCTCTGTGGATAAATCCAGTAATTACGTTCTCAGAATATACAAATAAAAATATTGTTACTTTTTTTTAAATTTTAACAAAAATTTTGTCCATGATGTCATTTTGTTGAGTTCATATGAATATCATTTTAAAGCTTTTTTTTTATCTATATTTTGTTAACTTTATTGGTGGATTTATTATGAAGTTTGTTTCAGTTTGTGCTATTGACATAAATATAGAAGTGAGAAATTTTGGTGTATTAGTCCATAAAGGATTGAAAAGCAGCAGAAACTATTTGTAACTAAATAATGCTTTGTTCTGGGTACCGCAATAGTGATTTCAAAAATGTGATGCAGGGGATAAAAGCTTTGAAAATGAAGAAGGCGTAGACATCCCTTCTCAATCGATAACGAGCAACTGAAGGTGTTAGTTGAATCTGAACCACACACAACAAATCGAGAGCTTACACAAAGTTAATCGTCGTTAATCATAAATATTTCTGGAATAGCTTATAAAAGCTAGGAAATTCAATTATGCTTGACAAATGGGTGCCGAACGAACTGAATGAAAACCAAAATACATATTTAAATTATACTCTTGTGATATGAAAGTAGGACTGACCATATAGGTCTAAGAGATGAAACTCTTATCTCCAAGTGCAGTGAAACCTCGGTTTACGAACGGATCTATTTTCGACCAATTCGGTTTACGAACAAAATTCCTGAAGAAATAATACTTCAGTTTGCGAATAGAATTTTGGCTTACGAATAAAGATTGATAAACGAACGAAAAATATTCCTAGGTCCTCGATCCAGGAAATGTTCACGAAAATACGGAGTGAGATTTAGAGCAAAGTTTTGTGGAAAAATATCATTCTGATAAAACTTTATCAAATCATGTTATAAATTTGTTAATATCATGTACTGATAATATCATATTCGCAATAGTGTAAAAAGCCAGAAGAATCAAATATCGTTGATAATTATTTTTGTTGAGACCGAAACCTGACAACTTCAAGCAACGGGTGTTTTAATAGAAGAAGAAACCCTTCCAAACAATCACTGTTGGATCGGATAAAAGGCAGAAATATCCAAAAAAATATTTAATGCAGCCATCGAGGATTACTAATTTATAATGTACTGAATTAGAGATTTTATAGGAAACTTAGCATATAAATTTATAGGCAACATGATTTTGGAAGGGAAACATAAAATTTAAAATTCAATACATTTGAGTAAGTAATCCTCTGTGACTGCACTCAAAACATTTTTTTAAATTTTGTGGATATTGCTGCCTTTGCTTTTATATCCCACAACTTATTACTATTTTGTAAGATAAGTTAAATAAACTTAATTTTTACGTTTATTTTTTGTGTTGTTTTATTAGTTCCAATTGATTTTGAGTGAAATCCTTGATTTATTATTGGTTTCATTTTAAGCGAGAGGTAGACAATAAAAAAGATAAAGGGCCATTTGGTCGGGGTGTTAAAGAGATAAATACATTTTACATTGATTCTTATGGGAATAATAATTTAGGTTTATACGAAAAAAATCTATTTACGAACAGTTATATGGAATCAACTAAGTTCGTTAACCAAGGTTACACTGAATATGACCAAAAGGAAAGCGCCTTAACACTACACCAACCGGCACGCTAAATATTTAAAACATGAATTGCAATTTATTTACCGTACAAATTATAAAACTTCTTTGAATTATGTACAAATTATAAAACTTTTTTTAATTATGTATAAATGATGACAAGAGATTATGATAAGCGGAGTATAAAAGCAAAGGCAGCAATCTTCAAAAAATAAAAAAAATGTTTTGAATGCAGTCACCGAAGATTACTAATTTAGAATGTACCGAATTCTAGATTATATGTATCTATCCCTTCCAAAATCATGTTTCCTATAAACATATTTCTAATTCATTACATTCTAAATTAATAATCTTCTGCGACTGCATTATTTTTTCAGATATTGCTGCCTTTGTTTTACGCCCCACACATACAGATTAGGATTAATGAGGGATGTTTCGCACAGATGCAACAATCCCCACTGGGCTCAGATCGACACACCCCGCCCATGTGTCTCTATTGATTCAGTCGTGAGGAAGAGGGGATTTAGGCGGATCTTCGAAGATAACTTAATGGTTTGTCTCTTAAGTTAGCGGAGGACCTTTAATGTTCATCCGCCCAGAAACCCAGTCGATCCGCGATGATGTCGGCACGACTTTGGTCTCCCTTATTTAAATTAATGCTTTCATTAAATCTTATATAACTACGTATGAAATATAACATTACTTTTTAAGTTGTGCACCGTTGCGAGAAATAATGACGATATTGCCGATGGAGATTTTTGTATTAAATAATTTTATGTCTAAATAAATATTAATACAATAAGCTATGTGACAATTATTATAAACAGGTCACTTACTTACCATCAGTAGGCAGAGAGGATAGAGTGCCTCACTCCTCTATCTTCGCATACAAGCTCGGCTTTTAACATGACCATCCTCCAGTGTCTAGTTAATATGGTCATGCCAGGTCTTTCGCGGTCATCCTCTTAGTCTAAATATGAAGAAAGTCCAATGTTATACAAAAAATTAGTGAGAAATATCGAAAAAAATGCAAATTTTGATGTCGCATATGTCCATAATTATTATTGATATTATATATGTTAGATATGTCGTGGTTGCTTGAACATTTTCGGCTTATGCTTTAAGCAGGAAACTGTAAAGTATTGTGAACTAGCTCTGTTACACCCTGTATATTGCATATAATTAAGTTAGTAACAATTTTATTATTGTTTCTGTCCCATCATTAATGTTTGTGTATGGAAACAAGGGAATAAGCACACTTTTCATTTCAAAAGCTACAAATAGATACCTAATTATTTCACGTCTTATAACATCCAAGAAATATAATAAAATAAGAATATTCAATGTGCATTGAATGAATATGAATATGAACTAGCCTTGAGTACATGATATATGAACTAGCCCTGAGTATTCAAGTATTCAATTATATTCATATATATTAAGAGTATTCAAGGTAATGTGTAAACATCGCACGCGTGTGTTTCTATTAGTGTGTCTGGCTGTGTGCGTGTGTGTGTGTGAGTGTGTGTGTGTGTGTGTGTGTGTGTGTGTGTGTGTGTGTGTGTGTGTGTGTGTGTACGTGTATGTGTATGTGCGTGTGTGCGTCCAGTTCACTGGTACGATAGAAAAGGAATGAAATTTTATTTAATGTATTTTTGACAGTTTTAAATAGATATCATTGGTGGATGTAGGTGCTAAGTAATTTTTTTTATTGAAATGTATAAGTTACTTACTTACAGACCTCCCGGGACTAGAAAGGAAATATGCGGTGTATAAAAGCAGGGCAGCAATATCCAAAAACAAAAAAAAGTGCTTTGAATGTTGTCATCGAGGACCACTACCTAATTTAAAATGTACTGAGTTCTAGATTTAACGTATTTATCCCTCCCAATATCATGTTTCCTATAAATTTATAGGCTGTATTTCCTATAAAATCTCTAATTCAGTACATTGTAAATTTAGTGTTGTGGCTTTTCGAACATGAGAATTTTTAACAAGTGCCAAAACGTCAAAATTTGACGTATATAGATAGGTATTCAATAAAGTATGTTATCAGCCAGTAACGACTTTGACGTATTTTTTATTCATTTAAATGAAAATATTTGGGAAAATAGGTCGCAATATAATTCCGATTATAAAATTAAATTGAATTCAATTTAATTTCTTCAATAAATAATAAACAGGGTGTGACGGAGCTGGTCGATAATACTTTTCAGGTTAATTTATGTCTTGATTGCGATTCGAAAATGTTCAAGCAACTATGACCTAATATCAATATTTATGGAGTTACCTATGCAATGTCAACGTTTGCGTTTTTTTTACAATATTTCTGACTTATTTTTTTTACAAAAATTGGAACTATTATGACCTACAGTAACTTATATCGATTATGAAAAATTCATTCGTTTCAATATAATGATAAATAAAATGATAACTGTGCATAAATCCCAATTGGAACAAAATACAATTGAAATTTTCGCGGAGATTTTATTTTTATGTTCTTATGTAAAGTTTTTATCACTTTATTTGACGTGCATTAAAATAACTTAATTTTTCGTATACAATATGAGTTACTATAATAAAAATCCAACGTTTTACAAAATATAAGTATAAACATGCAAACTTTGATGTCGTATATCTCAATAACTATTGCTTGAACATTTTCAACTCATAATCAAGGCAGGAATATAGTTCTGCGAGGTTATTCATGTTATCCAAATAACCCTGTATATAACTCTCATAAAACTTGTGGGAGAGTCCTGCTTCAGCAAACCCCTTTGGAGAATGGAACAGATATCTAATGTGACTTTGTTCAGCATAGAGGTAGGTAATTCCTCCAATAGGCATAACCATCGGTAAGTTGGTATATTGGAATGTGAAACTCTCTTACGTAAATTATTAGGGACCTACAAAGTAATGCTTTGCATAATTTGAGCATTATTGATTTTAACCCGCAACAATCAATAAAAAGCCTTATCAAGTTCACATTTCATCTAGTCTCCAAACTACGTACTTTTGTGATAGTCCAACGTTTAACAGAAAATCTATAAATGGAATAACGGTACATTTCCACCTCTATAAGCGGGGGCCTCTGTAAATGAGACAACTATAATTTTAAACCTGTCTAATTGGAAAACTGGATAAATGAAAACCTCTTTAAATGGTACAAAATCATTGGTCCCTTAAGATCCCAATTACCTAACCAGGTTTCACTGTACCTGGATATAAATTGATTTCTAATGATTGTAATCATTCTAGTGTAGAAAAAACGTGGAGAAGTGATTGATGATTATTCTGAATTTTCAAATCGTTTTTTGGAAACAAATTAACATTTTGATTTTAATAACATACGATTACCTACAGTTAGATAAATCAGATGTTTTTTAAATTAAATATTATAAATGACCAGATACTTTTTGTAAATATGTAGTTACCTTTTAATTTGTTTTCGCATTAATTCTAAAAGAGTTACCTACCTATTCATCTCTAATATATTTATTATTACTACGATTTTTAATTTTTAGCATGAAGGGGCCATTGGCCCCGAAACATATTGATATATGTCAAATTAGTGGTTAACACAAACTGTAATCTTGATAATTATATAATATATGTTTGATCGAAATTTGAGTACGTAATTTAATAATTCAAACTATTAGTAGGTATTCAAATAATAATATTTCATTGAATATATAGATAGCGGCGCTGTAGGTATACCTACAGCTTCGAAATTGACGAAGCTGTAGGTATATCCTATATTCATACCTACTTTAACGGCTGTTCAATTTTACTTGTTAGATTTCAGGAAACTACCTATTAGGTACAACCAGTATAGAATTCGGTTCCATTGAATTTGTTCTATTACCTATATACGAAACGTTTTCGCAAAAATAGAATTTGAAAATGAAATCCGAAAACTGATGTTTATTTTGTTGGTCGTGCGGACTGAGAACCTAGTAGGAACGCTCTGCGTCGCGTGATTATGAACCAGTGCACAAGTGAAATCCAGCGGTTTATACATTTCACCAAGTCTGTTCCAGCCCAACCATCCCTTATTGCGGAGGGTGTCCCTGTGGGGACCCCTCCCCGTAGGTGTGGCCTATTGTGAAGGGGTGGCGAAACTCGTCTCCTATTGGTCACGCTGACTCTATGGATTTAAGGGCGCGCACTCAAATTTAGGGGGAATTTTTACTTCCCTAAAATATATTCTTCCTGCGGTGAAGGGGCTGCGTGTCGAATTGGCCTCAAGGAGTCAGAGTTGTAACATTACGTGACTGTTGAAGGCCTTTTAAATCCTTCACAGTCGCCGCCTGTCATATAGATGTGTACAGAGAATTATATAATGCATTTAATTCCTCCTTGTGTGATTTTATCCCTTATATCATTTTTTTTAAAATCAAATAAAAATAAGTTATCTATTTTTATACTATTATTATTGTATTTACCAGTCACCACTATACGGATTGACGTTTCTCGTTTGGTTAAGGATTTATTTTTAAAATTAACTTAGCCAATCTGTCAAAAAAACACATTATAAAATTCGTTACATTGGTACTCTATTAATTAATTCATACGTAGGTATCATTCATTACCCGCTTCAGATAGGCATCCAGCTCTAAATATAATAAAACCGCAAAGTTTAAATTTATAGAGATAAACCCCTTCTTTACACAATGGGGTTAGGTCACAGCGGAATAATGTCCCCCCTCGCGTGTAGGTATTTATTACATTTTTTAATTTATTCTTCCACAATAAATCCCCTAGTAAAAGTTTTTCAAAATATTTTTTTTTTTAAAGCAACCAGATATCTTCACGTAAAAAGGTATTTTTATAATAAAGCGTGACTTATTTACTACTTAGTTTGACCTTTTTATGATTGTTTCAAAATGTAGGTACAAGCTTCTAGTAATTTTTTTTAATAATTCAAATGTATTGAAACCAGCCATAGATCTAGACTGAGTGCCAAGAAATTTACGTCACTTCATGTTTGTTATTTTGTTCTTTTGTCTGTGAATAAAAAAAATGTCTTAATTTAAGATTATAAAAATTAAGTATTTATATATTAAGGAAAACACATTATTGTTGTGAAGTTGCAATTTTAGAACAAAGTTCTGTGATTTATTAAACAAATTTTTATTAATCAACTAGCTGTGCCCGCGCGGCTTCGCACGCGTAAATTTTTAGTACATGTTTGGATCGTCATAGAACTTTCGCGAACCTTCTAGAACATTCTCCTTCTAGAGCTATCAAGAAATTTATCGAATGTACAGGAACCTTCTAGACACCCGATACATTCCGCCACTCAGTTTATAGAATTTTCGGGAATTTTCTAGAACCTTCTCCTTCCAGAACTTTCTAGAGCAGGTTTTTCCGGAACCTTCATGACTCACCGACACAGTCTGCGCGGCTATTTTGAATCCGAAGCATTTGCGGCCTTCCCATAACAAAACAATGTGCTAGAAAGCACATTTTCGTCACCCACTCCCACCCACGCACAGCCACCCCCACCAAACTCGAATATTTTTGATGTGACACCAAGGGCTATTCACCACCATAACCACCGGTGGGTGGTTATGGTGGTGGATGGCGGGTAGGGAAGACATAACAGATATAGAGATATATAATATATATATATATAATATTATATTATATATAGAATATATATATATATATATATATATATATATATAATATATACTGATTAATCAATCAAATTAAAAATCTAAAAACTTAAAAATCAAATTAACGAAAAAATATTTTAACTGCTACCGGGATTCGAACCATCGAACCTCTGTTCTATCCGCGGTTTATGGCGCGTTATCCAATTAAAGCGAGAGGAATATGTTGATAGAATATCAAATTGGAAACAATATAATTGAGAAAGGGATTAATTATTCTGAATTTTCTTGGTTTTTATGGGTTAATTTTTTAATACTGCTTACTATGCCAAGGTTAGTTTTTTTTTCACGCCAAATTTTAAATCTTTACACTCTGTCATACTTGGATTTATCACGCTGCTACGTGATCCAATTTTAGTAGGTACTATTATATTAGATATAATTGTGTGAAATTTAAAGCTTAGTGGTTATACCTCTTTAGGCACACGGGATATGACATTTTAGTTAGGTATGCAACGAAATGCTCGCGCTTCATCCGACGAATTATTTCACACCGTTATTTAATACATTTCTATTTTTAACTTTATAACCGCCACCTGGCGAAATCCCCCAATGGTTTTTAATCTCGCTATTTGCGATGCTCGATGGATATCGACTTCCGTCTTTAGAATATTTTGAGTAGGTAACACAATACTGGATTTTATCCCCAGGGGAACATCATTAATCAAGACAAATTATTGATTTCTAGTCTTTTTGTGTGAATATAAATAAGGCTTACGACCTATCGTACGGCTTAAGTGATCACTTTACATAATGTGTTCTTCTTCAATTCCACCCATAATGTATAGTAGGTATTTATTTAGAAGTATAAATCTTTCAAATGAAATAAAACACATAAAAATCGTTGCAATGGCCACGGTTGGTTTTATTAGAATGATTAAAATACCACGACTTTCCAAATAAGTTTGCACAATTGGCAAGCGTTGTTCTGGCGCGTGTGAAATAGCAACCAAACTCACAAACAAATCAGCTGTCAAATTGATTGTCGCTGGAAATTTTTTTGCCAATACAATAAACAAAATTCTAAAAAAACACCCTATATTTAAACACTAATGGCATAAAATTATCTTACTATTAGAGACAATATTACCAGGATTTTAAGGTAAGTAGGTATCTATGAATGTGTTTTATTTCATTTTTAATTACTACCTACCTTCAAAAATTATTCTATACAGAAATTAAATATATACTTTTTAATTTGAATCGTTTAATTCACTTGCAACTTACATTTTTTGAATACAGTGAAGCAACGAAATCCACATTCATACTTGACTCAGGCTCGTCAGATGCCACCTGACATTTCCGAACGTGCTTTAGTTACCTATATTTGGGACACGGCATTTAAAGTGTCAATCTCTTTAAATATTTATACTCTTCGAATTCGTGCTCAATTTTCGTAATTATGTTTGTACTTTGTCCTTGTGTATTGCGACATTTAAAGACAGTCGGCGAATTTTCAAACCTTTTCAAATTCACAGCCTCTTTTTGGCATAGTATTTTTTATATTTTTAAGACATGTAGCGGCACCCAGCTGAACCACACCGTGTACCTACTTACCTCCGATAGAGGAGACCCTTTTTATTAGGTTTAATATAAACAACGATTGCGGTGGAGCCATCGCATGCTATGTAAACAAATGGGAACTAAGGGTTCGAGCTAGGGACACGGCGACACCATACCAGTCGGATCTCTGCCATAGCATTGGGCAGGCCTGTGCCGCGTTAAATCATATATTCCTGAAGAATGTTCTTAGGTTTTCACGGCCACTCAGAGTCTTCTGGTTTGTGACTTCTGGGGTATTACGACCTTTCTGGCCGACGTTTCGGATGCCATTGCAGGGTCCATCATCAGGCCTAATGTGTGATGGCTGATACACATCAGTCAGTGATAACCTGACCTAACTAGAAGAATCTATTCCTTTGTTCATAATTTACCAACTTCTTACTTGTACATTTTCACTTGCTCCCGGTGTATATTTCTGGGCTAAAAAAAACATTAACAATAACCAATCGCTCTTTCATTTTATCGAAACACGAACATTCCCTTAAGACATATAATAGAAAACTAAAGTGAGTTATAACAGATACTTACGTTTATTTAAATAAGACAAGTATTATTTGAGATATGAACCCTTTTATGGACACATATCGTGGACATATAGACAGGTATATTTATGGACAAACAGTCGACAATTGTGGGTTTACTTTGTGCATGCACAGTTCGCGACGTCCAGCCGTTAAGAATCTTAACGTAAGACTAACACAATCTTTCATTCTTTTTCTTTAAAACGAGATCAAGTTAACGGCGCTGCATCTATTTTTAGCCAAGTTATTGAAATTTGAAAATAATTCGACCGAAAATGTCGCTCATTTGGGCGCAATTGGCTTCATACACCCGGCATGGATTTTAAAGACCTTTTCACGTTAGAAAAATAAACAATTTAAGAAAAAATAGGTCTTGACACACTGTGACATTAATAATTATTCATATTTACATCTCGAGACTTGATATTTTCCTATAATATCGGCTATAAGTCTATTTCTGTATGTAGTTCACACTGGGTAGTTATTTTATTGGAGGCCACTAGCGCCGCCAAAATGACTGGTGAGAAAGAGACTATAACAATAGACTCCTATTATATTCATTACGAGCAGTATAACTTAAGTCTATGCTTGAGGCTCTACAGTGCAAATTGTTTTTATACTCTATAACTTTAGCAGTAGGTTTAACCTAAGTCTAGGCTTACTTACTTTCGTTTACAATTTGCACCCGAATTTATGCAACCTTTCTCAGTGGCGATAAATTAACTTTTTTGGACTATTAGGGTACGAAACGCAGACCACCAAAATATACAGATATGAACTAACATTAATTTCTTGGTACACGGTCTGGTTACACGGCTGTTAAAAAAATTACTATGAGATTATAAATTTTGAAACAATTATGCAAATATATATTACGGATGTCTCATAGAGACGAAGCTACTTTTTATATGGGAAAGTATATATGTAAAAGAAAGTATGGCATGTTTTAGGGTGTCCATAGGGCTTAAAACCTATCGTAAGGTTGACTTTATTTTTTCTTTCTTTACTTTACACTTTACACTTTCAACATTTCCATTTCCATCGATGATAAAAAACACACCAATAAAATTTTTGGAAGTTGTACCTACATATGTTTGCAAAAGTTTCAAAAATGCATGAGCGTCCATAAGCCACGTGGTTCCATTTTGAACTATTTTGAACCCCCCTCTCCCCTATGTACGCTTTGATTCCCCCCCCCACTCTTTGGATTGAAACTTAGGAAAACCTATTAATTCCCGAAGACATTTTGTGCAGTTTTCTCACTATTTATGTGCAAACCAATCTGCGCAGATTTATCGATCGCATATTCTGTCTAAATTGTGCCAAATAAAATAAATTAAAGAATTACGTAGCTC
Organism: Agrypnia vestita; assembly: GCA_016648135.1. Classification (NCBI taxonomy): domain Eukaryota; kingdom Metazoa; phylum Arthropoda; class Insecta; order Trichoptera; family Phryganeidae; genus Agrypnia; species Agrypnia vestita. The sequence continues at coordinate 17,163 of JADDOH010005981.1, forward strand.
GACTCTAACCCCTCTCCCCCTCACGTAACCCAGCTTATCATTACACCCCCCCCCTACCTTGATCAGATCAGGCCACATGGTTTGAAAGGTATATATTTTTAAGATGCACAGTGAATGGTACCCACCGCTTACCAAGTTCTAAGAGCAAAAGCTTACATATTGGTCCTACACATTCGTCTCCAGGTTGAATTTTTTTAAATAACAAGCAGGGCCGTGCTGCTCCGCACCGGTTGTATAAACCCTTGCGAAGCGGCCCAGCCGCTAGATAAAAAGCCATTCACTGTCACCTTGAGATACTTGTCTTTATTAGTTATAAACATAACATAGATAAAACATTAGTGTAAGATGAGTAGATATGGTATTATACCATATAGGTCTATATCTATATATATATATATTATAAAGAATATAACAATAATAATAAGGAAATCAAACAAAACAATAGCAAAAACAACCAAAACAAAGAAATAGAGTGGGTATAATGAAAAGAAAACACGATGCATATTATAATGAAACAACAATAATAGGTAATTATAAAACAAACAAAATCAATTGAAACAACGAAATAAAGATGTACATATAAAATAAAGAAAAAGTATATATAAAGAAAGTACATACAAAATAAAGAAATAATAAAATAAAAAAGGAAAGAAAAAATTAAAGATGAAAACGAATCTCACGGCGGCGGCAGTGGATGGAAGTTGGACTGACAACACCGTAGTTGGGAAAAATGAAAACAACACAAAAATATAAACACAACGTGATATACAACTAGAAAGGCACAGGACCGGCAGATAATTATTCAGTGCAGGAGAAACGTGTGAACGCGCACGACCAAATATATATGAAGCGTTTGATCATTTCTACGAAAATTAAAACGGAAATTAAACAGATCCCCTCGGAATTTCCCATACAACACACATACGGAACGAGTCGGTCACCCACAGAACTCGTTCCATATGTGTGTTGTATCTTTACAACCGCCATCTGAGGCTGAAAATTTTGTCATCATCAACCAGTATGCATGTTGCCAGTGATAATGAGATATTTATATTTTTGATATATTGAGTTTTTAAAGTAACATTATTTTTATATGTAGATATGTGACATTCTTCCAATTTATTAATTACCAAATACACTAGAATTATGTCAACTCCTTTTTAGACCAGTTTTTATAAATTTTAATATACTTTGAGTACGTTCAAATTTTCCAAATTATGAAGAGGTCATACTAAATTGTCTTAAAAAGTATAATGTCTTAGTGAATGATTCGCGCTTTATTACAAAATAAAGAGAAGAGACTCGGTTAGGAACGAAAGTTAAAAAAATTGAAAAATTAATGTATGTTTTAAAAATACATTTTATTTACCTATTAGGAATTTAATTATGCAAGAACAGGTGTATACTTTAACCGAACTATATTATAAATGTGTTAGAAATATATGCGGGTACATATTTCGCCTGGAAGAAGTCTAGTTCATCTCTGTACAATTTTATACTTTGTTGTTCGAAGTGAGTCATGAGGAGACCAAACTGCAAATATAAATACCTAACTACATATTACAAATCACATATAATTTAAACATTCTGCGCTATATAAAATTATTCAATTAATTTTTTCAATTTTCCTTTCAAAAAGGCACGTACAGTTGCCGGCAAACTTCATGAAATTCTTTGGCTAAGTGGGGGAATGCGCAGAAGACGAAATTTGGGTCTCGTTGGTAGAAAGGTAGATGCGCAAACGTCCCCCCACTGCGCCGCAGAATTTCAAGATGTTTGCCGGCTACTGTACGATCATACCAGAGGCGGATTGTGATTTAAGATCGGGCTGGAAAAGTAACACACAGGTAAAGAAAGCATTTCCCTACAAGTCGATATTATAATTCATTCTTGAGCAATTAAATGAGCAGGTTCATTTAATTGCTCAAGAGTAGGTAGGTACATACAAATATAAAAAATACACCAACCCCAAAAAATATAACGCTTCTTTCGTTTCATTTCGTGATTTTATCAATAGTGACGTCATAATTGAAAGCATTAAACATATCGCTTTGTTGATATTGTTTTTGATTTATATTTTTGATATATATTTTTACCCTGCCGTACGCCGTAAGAAAGTAATTCGTTAAATACGGTTAAATCGAAAATTACATACAAACATACCTACATACACTCACCTTCCTATGGGTCAACCGCCGAGAGGTTTTGTATGACTGCGAAAAGATGTATGTATTTCCCTCTCATTTTCACTACCACTGGTTTCATATAAAAGAAAAAGACAGGTGATAACAGAATGAGAAGATCCCGAATACGATCATGATCACCTGCCAATAAAGTTTTTTTATGTTGACTGTCCTGCCGATTTTCTCTGGGAATTGCTCGTACAAAGGTGGAAGATTTATGGCATCGGCGTGAAAGATAAAAAACGACGAAAAAAGAGAAGTTGTCTCAGAAACTAATTTGTATGTTTGCTCAACGGCTCGACGCTTTTTACAGCCCTTCTGTCTGGCAGATGAAAGAAACAAATGAAGGAGAGGATATCCCCTGACGCCCGTGACGAAGGTTGCTAGAGAACGAGTTGATTAAAATATTTTAATAAAAAATATCGTTTGAGGAAACATAATAACGATAATTAATACGATTTCGTTTCGGTAGCCGGGGGAAATAATTCAATTTAATATGGGGGCAACTACTAATCGTTTTAAAAGATTATGTGTTTCCAGCGAGTATTATCAATGAAAATATTGACTCGATAGCGAATGAGTGAAAAGTGAAAATGGGTAATTGCGGCGGGCGTCCCCCTCGGGGCGGGGCCGGGGCGGGGCGGGGCCGGCCCCCATTGGGCGCGCGCGCGCAGGCGCGGCAGGCGCGCCCGGCTCGCCGTGTCAGCCGGCCGTGTTGTGTATCTAAATACAGGCTGGCGGGCGCTTGTTTTCCGACGCTGATTACATTCAAAACAAAATACGCAGCGCGGCGCCTAAAGAAACATTTACTTTGGAAAATACTTTTGTTTTCCTTTTTTCACGCTCGTTTTTAGCGCCAAATTGTTTCGGTTCGCGCGGGGCCACCTGCGCCCTCGGGTACGCGCTCGGCGCGTCGCGATGGACGGTTCGGCGACCGCGAGTGCTCCGTTCTCCGGTCCCCAGTGAGTCGCGTGGGTCGCCGCTGGCCGCCGGCGATGGCCGCGTAGTGTCCCGGCCGCGACCATGTTCGAGATGCACACGCTGTTCGGGGAGCAGAACGCGTACTACCGCGCGGCCGGCGCCGTGGGCGGCGTGAGCGCGGCCGCCGCCTACCCCGGCGGCTCCGGCGGCTACGGGTACGAGCAGTACCGCTACGGGTACGCGGCCTCGCCCTACCTGCACCCGCACCAGCAGCTCAACCCCGCCAAGGACATGGTGAAGCCGCCCTACTCCTACATCGCGCTCATCGCCATGGCCATCCAGAACGCGCCCGACAAGAAGATCACCCTCAACGGCATCTACCAGTTCATCATGGAGCGGTTCCCCTACTACCGGGAGAACAAGCAGGGCTGGCAGAACTCCATCCGGCACAACCTGAGCCTGAACGAGTGCTTCGTGAAGGTGGCGCGCGACGACAAGAAGCCCGGCAAGGGCAGCTACTGGACGCTGGACCCCGACTCGTACAACATGTTCGACAACGGGTCCTACCTGCGGCGGCGGCGGCGCTTCAAGAAGAAGGACGCGCTGAAGGAGAAGGAGGAGGCGCTGCGGCGCAGCCAGGCGGGCCGCGAGCCGGACGTGAAGCCGGACGTGAAGCCGCGCCTGCTGGAGTGCCGGCCCAAGCGCGAGCCCGCGGAGCAGGCCTGCATGGCCAAGGCGCTGGACGAGGCGGCCGAGCCGCTGCTCTACTACCAGCAGCCCTACCAGCCGCAGGACTGGGAGCTGTGGGAGCCGCCCAGCTGCCAGCTGGCGCCGCCGCCGCCGCACCACTACCGCCCCGCCTACTACCACCAGCCCTGCGCCAAGTACTGAGCCCGCACAGGTACACCTACTCTACTTTACGACTACCTTATAGCGATACCTTATTGCTACACTTTTCAATTCATAAAACCACCATTTCCTTTACTTATGGCGTAGCAAATTCAAGCGTCACATTTCTTATTATATTATTATTCTTTTACTCGTTTCTATTTATTATATTTCATTACAAATATTATACATAAGTTGGTACCTACATTTGTCATTTTTAATTTTTCGAGAGTTTAAAACGAATGCCTATATTTCAAATCAATTCATATATGTTGCAATATTATTAATAATTGATGATTTTAAAAGCTTATGACGTGAAAAATAAGGCAATTTTAGACATCTTCAGAGATTCACATTAATTTTAGACCTTCTGACTGAATGACACCTAGTCTTTATTAAAATTAAAATCTTGCTGTTATATTATACAACTTAAAAAATACGCTAATTTTCGCTGTATATTGCATTGACGCTGTGCTAATTATATCGTTTTTATGTCTATTAATCTGAAAGATTAAATACATTTACAATAATTACTTGCTAAAATTTTATTCACCGTTCCCTAAAATTAATTAATATATCTACTTACTGTTCTTAAAATATTTCCGAATATTTATATTCGGTTTTCACATATCTTTTTTCAAACATTTATTACACATTTTCAATATGCGATTCCAGGCCGATAAATATTGTAGACACCTTTTCTGATTTCGCTTTTAAATATTGATATACTTAATATCAGCAATCTATGACATATGAATACACACGATTTGATTTTGAAATTAAAAATTAGATATATTTATGAATCATCTATTTTCGGAAGTAGGTACAGGACGTAATGATACCTAATATTTATTTCATTTTGAATATATTTTTTTTAAATATTGTCTCTGATGTAGTGACAAATATATTTAGTTTTATTTAAAAACATATAGCTAATTAAAAAAAATAGCAACTATAAATAAATATTATATTAAGAATGTGCGATCCTAACATTGATTCGATGATCATAATTTTTTGTTTATTAAACTGTTTTAAAAAATGACGCTTCACAGCTTCTTAATGGTTTTACAGTTTTTTTTCAGTTCCAATATTCTGTTGTGTATCCCTATTGCAAATGCAAAAATGAATTACGATGCAGGTGTTCGCACGAATTGTTTCTAAAGGCTGAACGAATACTAAATTTTGTCGGTAAGCTGTGGCGAGCGTTTGTTATAATAACAATAACTGTAAAACAAAAGTTGACGAGGGCGCACATTGATTAAGGGACATATTTATATTTTAAATTGTTATTCATATTATAAATTTTTACCTATCTACTTAAGTTTGATATATATATATATATATATATATATATTTGAAATTTACAATGAATAGTTTTTTTTAATACAGATTAATATTTTCAAACTTAGTCAAACGTTTGTGCTATGTAAATAGGACAATTTTGATGGTCTCCTGGAATGACGCTCAGACCCTTGGTTACAAGTAGGTGAATTTTGCAACCACTGGACCAATAATCACGTTATATTATGTGTAGGGTGTAGGTAACATACATTTAAAAACCTTATTAATACACATTCGTTAAGCTTGCTAAGTTATATAAATATTTTTATAAAATTGCAGGCTGTGTAGACTAAATAATGCCTCTAATTAAAAAAATGCAAATGTAGCTTATTTACGAACCAATAAAATCGATAAATATTAGACATTAGTGAAGTAATAGTAAAAATGAGGTCGCTCATAAGTATACGTGACAAATGTAAACGCTAAGGTTGCTAGGTGATAAGGTTACAAAGAGTGAAGATATCCTTCTTCAGACGATATTGGAAGATAAACAAAAAAATACATTTTTGGAACAACTTTTTTTGTGTATTAGTTTAATTATATATAATTCAATCAATTAATACAATATAATTCAATCAGTATTGGGTCAATAAATTATTTTTGACAAAAGTAAATAAACCAAACTCAATTTTAAAGAGGTACACATAAAACAAAAGCACGCACGAGCTGATTTGAAGCCGTGGATAACAGAATAGAATAATGAAGTATTTGTTTGCTTACTTAAATTATATTTCCCACGGTTGATTGTATAAAAACTACAGCATCTAAAGGCCCGACCGCGTACAAACAAACGGACGTTCAGACAATTTGTAAGAATTCTAATTTATAAAACAAACTCAACTTCAAATACAATGTTTGTTTATTCATGAAATGATAATGTTAATAGAACAATTTCTTTCGCGAGCGATAAATCTGATGCTTTTAGCCTCCGCGTAGCGGAATCCGCTGAATTTGCACATTCAATTGATAGGTTAGAAATAAATTGTAACATGAACCTCCGTATTTGCTTTTGAATTGTGAATAAAAATATGCCAACTCAGTCGAGCGATATTTGAGCCGAGCACAGTGGTTGCGGTGTTGTGACCAGGGCGACATAAATGACAACAAATTTAAATAATACATTGACATAGGTACTTTGAAGATATTTTAAGATCACTTCTGATACGCGAAAATTATAAGATAAACGCGTTATATGTCTCACCTGATCGTATCATACCATTCCTTTACATAATATGGTTTTTTGGTAAAAAAATATTACGAAATAAATTTTACACAAACAAAAATTTCTCTCGTGGAGAACCAAAAACAGGGGACTAGAATATAATAATAATAATAAATTTAACATAATTTTTTTACACTTAATTAATGTCACAGATTATTAAGGGAACAGCTATGATGGCAGGGTACTGGTTTGCCATGTGAGAGGTACCACAAACGATTCTCGGCTATCCAAAATCTCAAAAAGATCTCAAAAATGTTTTGGAGGCCCTTGGTATATTGATAAATGGTAAAAATAATACACGAGTATACCCAACTATTTTTTACATGGTATACAATGAAAATACACAAAAATTTATTGTGGCTTCTTCAATTTTTAAACCTCGTAATAGTGATATTCTTATCATTGTATTTTACAAAATTCATACATATATATATTTTAATTAAGAAATAAAATGATTCAAATTAAATCGAATGCAAATAAAAAATGAAAAGCTTATTCAGTAATTATTCATTGCTACCTGATAATTGACGTGGACGTTTATAGCCAATTCAATCATTATTCTCAATTCGATTCAAAAAATCATATTGGAAATATTTGACTTTCTTATAGTTTTTTAAACAAACAATTCGTGCTAAAATATACCTAATATTCGTTCTTTCTTGTGGACCGTGTTATTTCAAAATCGTGTAAAAAAAGACGCGTAAAGAAAAGTTATAGTGAAAATAGTATAGTCGTGACCCGTTTTACGCGGGGACACGCTGAATAAACATTTTCTGTGACAATATAAAGATAAGTACATGAAGACATATTTTATTAATGTAATTGAATTATGTAAAAATCGACAATACAAACAGACTGTAAAGCGTTTTTACAAGTATATATTTTTACACGTACATACTTTTTACAAGTAGGTATATATTTGTATAAATATGAGTACTACTGGGTCATCTTCAAAAATCTTATATTGTATTCCTCATTATTTCTTCTTGTATTCTATAAGATATATGCTATTAAGAACTACTTAATATTAATATATCTTTAGGTTTTATCAATTAAAATGTAATACAATTCATGGTCTTTAATCTTCTATAATATATACACATTCGTGAAAAAAAAAGTGTATTTGTAAATGTTTGCCTATCGACCGTGAACTGCCAATCGACCGTATTCTGAAATAAGCAATATTGCTATTTCTGTATCTTGACAGTTATTGCATAAAATTGTAATGCCACCAATTTTGACGTTTTACGTTTGACAGGTTTGAAATTAATGAATTCAATCAATCGGAAAGTTTAAGTTATTCAAAATTATAAATAATGAGCTTTCTAATTGATTGAATTCATAAATTGCAAACCTGTCAAACATAAATCATCAAAATTGGTGGTCAAAAAGTGACATTACAATGTTCTGGAACAATAACTGTCAAGATACAGAAATAGCAATATTGCTTATTTCAGAATACAGCCGAATATCTTATATAGAAGCTGTCGGCTTTTATGATCATATTACAATAAGAAACTTTTAACTTTTATCCATAACTAACGTTAACTTTTATTATTAATATTACAATTATTCAAAAAGTAAACAGAAATAAAACAGATTTTTATAGAATACGTAAAAAAGAAAAGAAAAAATTACTTTTATAAAGATATGAAATATTGGCGGTTCACGGTCAATATACATTAGCTGGTATTTTTTCTGGTTCAATCCGAATCATTTAAGCGTCCCTTACCCATAAAAAAATCATTCTTACTGCTGTCCTTTGTATTTCTTCAGTTCTATGTTATTTTTCAAAACCTCTGCACTGCATTTATATTTTATTAATTTCAAGGATCGTTTTTCTGAATTTATTTTGCACTTTTTATTATTATGAATTTTAATTAGGTCAGTGGCGTAGCAACAAATTAAGGCGTGGACCTTGGGCAAACAAATATATCAGATTCTACTGCTCCCCCTTCTCCTCCAAGAACACACCTCATGTTATTTTTTAAATTGAAAATAATGACTAGATAATTATTATCATATAATTCTATAAAACAAATTAGATGAATCACTCAGAAGGATAAACAGAAAAAATTAAGCTTATTGATGCATATTTTCGCAGTATGTTATAAATTGTAATATATTGTAACATTAGCTTACCCGCGCGGCTTCGCACGCCTAGATTTTATTTTACCAATTTGTGTATTAACCTTAACATATGTCGTTGTCGACTTTATAATTTTTTTTTTAAAATTTACATAAAAATTATTTAAATATCTCGTACCGACAAAGCAGTGTTCGTAAAAAACGCACCGCCCGACCATTTTTTCGTTGACTTGACATCATGATATACTGTCAATAATTGCCGTGCTGCTAATTACATCCACTGAAATGGATACATTTACTAATTAGCTTATATTGTAAAAAAACATAATATCGGGAAGGTAAAATATTGTATTGTATTAAAAATTTTTTGATTTCATTTTTTTTTAAATCTGTCAAGTGCGCGTGCTTACCGGTTCAATGAACTCGAACGTGAGACTTTGGACTCTCGATATCAGGCGGAGCTTTCTGGGAATCGGAACACGGAATGGACCACCGATGAAGGCGTTGGAGATGATGACGCGGGCGGAGCAAATGTGTTGTTTTATCCAACGCCAGTTGCAATCTTTATCGCCTCCATAAATCAGATCGTCGCATCCAGCGTATTTTCGGTAATCGGCGATGCTTCATTTCTTATTTTATAAACAGCAGCAGCATTGTTCGTTGTGCCGATTGTTTATCGCCGCGCTCGATACAATTGCTTCGGTCGGAAGATAGAATTCTTCGCCTTCGTTTCAGTGAGCAACATTGTCGTTTTCATAATATTATACTTTATAATGGGACCACATTCAAAAGACATTCTTGTTACAAGATATGCTTCAGACTAAATACCTATAAGCTTAACGTATAAACAAGATAATAATGTAAAAATTATACTTAAGAATGATATGCCCCCACAAATAAGAATTATCTTAAGGTATTGCGGTGGCAGTTTACATTAATCTATATAAACCATGATTGATCAAGATATTACAATATGATTTATATCACGAGTTAACTATTAGGAGTTTATCTTAGGGAGCGTCCATAAACCACGTAGCCTGATCATTGTGTCGGGGGAGGGGGAGGGGTAGGTAGTATGCTACGCTGGGCTACGTGAGAGAAGGGGGGGGGGGAGTCAAAGCTACATAATCTCTTTATTTTATTTGTCACAATTTAAATGGTATAGAATATGCGATCGATAAATCCGCGCGGATCGGTTTGCACATTAACAATAATTTAAAAATAGCTTTGGCAAGAGAAATAGCAAAAAAACTAGGTACTAGGCGGGGGGTCAAAGAAAAATCCACGTTAGGGCTACATGGGCAAAGGGAGGGTTTCAAAAGGGTTTAAAATGGAACCACATGGTCTATGGACCTTCCCTTATTTCATTTGAAAGAAAGTACATACAGTAAAAATCTTTAATAAAAATTCTTCAAAAAGAGCAAAATGATTTTGTAGTGAAATTATTAATATAAATAATAAATAAAAATATAATTTGTTTTCACCACTTGAAATTATCAACATGTTTTAGGGCCAATGTTCCAATTTTGGAAATAAGAAAAAATGTTAATAGTCAATTGAATATTATAAATAACCAGGCCCTTTATACAAATTATCTTTTAAGATTGTTTTAATGTTAGCACTTAAAAACTCTTCATTTCCCGTGTATTATTTTTATATATTTTGATTGTCTATACTTCGATTTTAGATTTTTAATTTGTTAGTTCATTGTATCCTGAAACATGTTTCAGGGTCAATATATTAGTGGTGAAAACAAAGTAAATTTTTATTTATTATATTAATAAAAATATTACAAGTATAAAAGTATTACGTGAGATGCAAGAAAAGATGAAAGAAAAAATAATAAATGCAAACGGTAGTTTTACAGAGATTATGTGCAAACACCAATAATTTATTAATATGTCGAAATGTGTATCACAGACCTCAGACATCCAAAATATATTTATGCAAGTTTCTAAGCACGTACGTACGTGTAAATTTTTTTACATCGAAATTGCTTCCGAAAAATAGTAATTTATATTTCGAAGATACGATCTAAAAATATGCGTGCGCGAAAGAGATTGATTGAAATTAAATTCGATAAAGCGTATGCGAAGCACATGACAATTGTATGAAAGAACTAAAAGAACTAGAAATAGGAGTGAAAATGGACGAGCTCATCATATCTTGCCTAATATACGCAAACGATGCAGAATTTGTGGCTATTAGTGAAGCTGATCTTTAGTGCCTGGTGTCCAGGATGTCTGATGTGTGCATGCAGTGTGAAACCTGATGAACGTCAGAAAATTGAAAGTGATGGTGTTCGAGAGAAAAGAAAGAATGACTAAGTGTGATGTAATTGTAAACAACGAATGCTTAGAACAAGTGATTGAGTTTGTGTACTTCGGAAGTATATTTAGTAGAGGCGGCAAGGCTGAGAACGATATCGAAAGGAGAGTGACTGCGGGTAAAAAAGTTAATGGTGCTTTGCCATTATAGACAACAAGAACCTGTCAAAAGAAGCAAGACCATTGCCATTATAGACAACAAGAACCTGTCAAAAGAAGCAAGACCAGCGGTACATAATGACGTTCTAGCGCCGACTCCGATGTATGGAAGTGAAGCCTGGAATTTGAAAAAAAGGAATGAAAGTAGACTGAATGCGATGGAAATGCGATCACTGAGGCGCTTGTGTGGAAAATCGTTGGTCGATAGAATGAGGAATGAACAAATTAGAAGTGAATGTAATGCTGGCTGTGGTGTGGTAGACAGGATAAAGAAAGGAGTGCTGAGAAGGTTTGGTCATGTAGAACGTACGAATGAGGAAAGGAGGGTTGAGAAAATATGTGGGGCGAGTGTTGAAGGTAACGGGAATACTTGAGGTGTTCCTGTTACCTACCTGAATCTGGATCCCGGGCAACGCCGGGCAGGGGTAGTCAGTTTTAAATGAAAGGGATTTAACGGGCAGCATACTATCATTCCTTTTACCATTTACGTCTTTCATGACACCAATTTCCCCATCCTTACCTTCAGCATATTTCTTTAATGAACTAACAAACTTCGGATTATTTCTGTATCTATTAAAGTATTAATTGACTTTTAGGAGTAAACGTAATGTAACGTGACCTATAGTTAGAGTAGTAGATGTAATTAAGGACCGTTGAGATGTGAAACGTATGAACTTAGTTGATTGATTACATGAACTCGTTAGATAATTTCTTTTGGTTTGAAAGATAAAATGTTTACCAAAAATTTACACCGTCTTCAATGGATTTACAATAACGAATCAGCATACTTTGTAACTTTGTGACGCTCATTGCTGATTTTATCTCGTTTCAACATTGTGCCAGTCGTTATATCTCTAACAGCTCCGGAAGAAACGGCCGACCGCGCGACGCGTAAAATTACGTTGTTTCTAAGTGTGAAAAATTATAATTAAATTAAATAAAAATAAAAACAGACAACATGAAAAAAGTTTATTTTTATTTTTATCGTGATAAGGAGTTTTTATTTTGAAAAACATTGAAATACATAATAAATAAAATTTTAAATACATTTTTGGACACGACTGCCTTAAGGATCTACCCGGAACTTCACTATTTTGGACCGGGGGCGGAGTAAACGAGTAGATAAGATAACAGTTTTTATATATATTTTTTTTCAATTGATTCAGCAACATTGTAGATTGACATTTAAAAAATATTGATTGTATTATTTGTATAAATCCACATATATTATTTGATTGATTACACCTACATGCTTCGGAAATACCTTTCCATCGTCAGGGTGATATAATATGTCAAAATATCAAAATGAATAATGCCTTTTGTTTTCTGTTTTTCTAAATTATATGAAAATTTATTTTTAAATATTATTGCTGAAGTTCTTGATTACTCACAATTATTGGAAAAATTTTAAAATTAGGCTTTAAAATTTAATTGATTATTAATAATATTTTGTTTACTATTACATGATTTACTAATTTCTAATGATTTTAAATTATTCAATTTCAGAACAAAATTATTTATGTGTATAATAGAAAGTCCTAAATTTTTATCAAAACCGTGATCATTTTCTAATAAATGATTAGAAAATTCAGAAAAACCATTAATTCATTTTGATATTTTGACATACATACAACACCCTGACGATGGAAAGGTATTTCCGAAACATGTAGGTGTAATTAATCAAATAATATAAGTAGATTTATACAAATAATACATTTGTTTTTTAAGGTTTTTATATTTACAATAAAATTCTTTAACCAACAGATTTTGCTGTAGTCTTCTTTTGGCTTTGAAAATGAAATATATGATGAAAATTTACACCAGCCTCGATGGATCTACAATAACGAATCCCCATACATTGATGACTTATGTGTCATCATTAGCTTGGCACTCATTGCTGGATTCATTTCGATACAACATTGCATCCGTTATTATATGACAGTAGTTCGGCGTTATTTCGACCGTCAACCTTCACCGCCGTGCCATACACGTAGGCCTGTGGTGTTTACCGGCGCTGTTTATCGGCGGTGTAAATAATCTCGCGGTGAATGTGTGGTCCGCCGTACGGCCGACGGAATCGTTAACTTTATTGCGTACTTTTATGTCTTATATACAAATTATATCTGTATCTTTTTTTTGATTCCGAATTATCAAAGGTATCGTCGGACGCCGCTGGCTAATCGGCATTTTTATATTTCGTCAGAGGAATGTATTTTGGCTTTAGCGGTCGTTTATATGGGGAAGCATCCTTCGATCTGGTGTTTGTAATTCGCGCGAATATGTCGATGGTTTTGTAACACGAAAACCCATCTACAAATACAGCGGTTTTAAGACTGAGAATGATTTTTAGATAACTGAAAATAATAACCAAACCAAATGTTGGCACTTATATTAAGGTACAGATACACATGCTTATTATTGGCATGCTCATTAGCATGCTCAAAACTAGCGTGCCCTAACAACTGTATACACTTGCTCATTATTAGCATGTTTATTTTAAGCATGCTCATAAATAAGCATGCTTAAAGCTAACAATTAAACCTACATGCTTATTAGTGGCATGAGCTTGTCATAGAATTGAGAAGCTTTTGTTCAAAATGGAAACTTCAAAGTAATATAGAAAATTCAAGTGAACCAATAAATCAAAATATTTTTGATTTTAGTTTTTAGAATTTTTGTTGTAAGATTTGAATCATTCATGTCTTTTAATAAAGTTTCATAAACATTATTTCTTGTTATATATATTTTACATAGCGGTGACCGAGTATTCCACAGACATTCGTGATTCGTGATTCGTGAAGTCACGAAAAGTAATGTTTTATCATCTCCCCAACGCGCCATATTTATTTCATCTCTCGCGGACTGAGAAGATCGCATTGATAATCGATACTAGCCGCGAATGACATAAGCATGCTCATAAAAAGCAAGCCTGTTCACACATGCTCAAAAGATACCTCTTCTCACGGTGAATGACATTAGCATGCTCATAAATCAACTGGCGGTTGATTTTTGAGCATGCCACTAATGAGCATGCTTATTACTAGCAACGTGCTTACACACATTCCACTAATAAGCAAGGTCTAAATAAAGTCAATACTGCGCATGCTCACGTGCTACTAATAAGCATGTGTATCAGTACCTTTATACAAATAGCCGACCTCGTGGTGTAGTAGGCATACTAGTTTAACGTAGCGGGATTTCGGATTCCATTCACACAAAACATCTGTGTGATTTTCACAAGCCTGGGTATTTTTGTATAGTGCTTCTCTGTAATAATAGCGCTTCGTCGATTGATGTTGTTGTGTAAATTATATCAAAATTGTTTGTCTTATTATTTTTTTGTCTTCGAAATACATATTTTAGTTTATTTCACTTCCGTTATATTTCTTGAAAAAAATCATTGTGATATGCATAGAGCTCTAACTAACTGTCCAATCAACTAGATCCGTAACAGGAATCTTGTGTGATCCGAAAATGGCTACAAAATTTAAAGAAAAGATATACCAGACTATTCTAAGATCTGCGATAATGTATGGCTCCGAATGCTGGACTATGTACAACTTCTCTAGGCAACTCGAAACTCGCAGAAATGCGAATGCTTAGATGGTCGGCAGGAGTCACACTAAAAGATAGGATTAAAAGTTCACATATTCGTGGTAGCCTGGGCGTCACGGACATAAACACATAAACAGTAAGCTGGAGGAACGACAGTTGAGATGGTATGGACATACAAAACGGAGACCACCAGACACACGGTGAAGCAGGCAATGTCAATCGAGCTTCATCGACAGTCATTTAGAAAAAGACCAAAGAACTCCTGGATGACTCAATGCTCCAAAATACTACAGAGAACGAGAAGAGCCGACCCCAATAGCCTACCTATGCAATGAGTTGGGACAGTGCAAGAAAGAAGAAGAAGAAAATGAATAGAACTTTTACCTCAAAAATGCTTTTTTGCTAATTGGTTTTAGTGTGATTAACCCATCGTATTATTACTTTTATAAATATATGACGCCAATTCCTCTAAATATTCGTATATATTAATACAATATTCGTAGATCGTAGCTAATACACAGTTCGTAACGTTCGTGGCAAGAATGCTTTAGAAAGAAATTGTTTGAGTTTTGTCAATGCCATTTCATGATCTTCCACCTTCTTGACTATTTTCTTTCGTCTTTTACGAAATCCTGCAGGTCTTAGCGCTGTTACCAGAGAAGTGCCTGTACCTTTCATTTTACGCTTCAACAGGACAAGAGGCCCAAACACAGGAGCGATACACATCACGAAACACATCACAAAACACCCACAAAAATTAGTTAATCACATAGATTATAATAGTGACCACACCGGGAATCGAACCCGGAATCCTCGGTGTGAGATGCCAGTACTATGCCCATTGAGCTACGAGGGCCGCTGTCTTTTTATCATATTTTTAACATTTTATCACTTGGTCCAATCGACTTCCGACGTGGCCCGCCATAACAAGATTCTCCAGGTTATCTTCTCTTCTGGTAAGAAGTCCAGAAAATTAAAAGATTCGTCACAGGAGTGGTCGAAAGTCTCTGCTTAATTTTCAGTTCTCGTAATATGGTTACATTCGTGCGCTTCGCTGTCCACGGTATCCGCACATGCATCTCCAACACCACATCTCAAAAGCATCGATTCGCCGTCTTTATATATACAGGGTGTAACAGAGCTAGTCCACAATACTTAACAGGTGGATTCCTGCTTTGATTATGAGTAGAAAATGTTGAAGCAACCGTGGTCTGATATCAATAGTTACGGAGTTACGCAATTTCAAAGTTTGCATTTCTTTAAATATTTCTGACTTATTTTTTACAAAATTTTGAAGTATTATTACAGTAACTTATATCGATTACGAAAAATTCATTCCTTTCAATAAAGGTTAAATAAAATAATAAAAACCCTGAAAAATATCAATTGGAATTGGAAGGTTTTATCGTTTTATTTGAATTATGAAAAGGAATGAATTTTTCGTATTAGATATTAGTTACTGTAATGATAGCCGAACGTTTTGCAAAAATAAAAAAATGCAAACTTTGATGTCGCATATCTCATTAACTATTGACTCGGTCATGGTTGCTTGAACATTTACGACTCATAATCAAGGCAGGAATCCACCTGTGAAGTATTGTGGACTAGCTCTGTTACAACCTGCGTAATATACCATGTTATATAATGAAACACATTGATGAAATATTTTCGCTGTATTCATTACAAATTCATCAATAAGTACTAGGTAAACTTGAGTTTAGTTAAATACGAGTATTCAAATTTCTGTATTCGCCTCACGTTCATCTCCGTATTATTATAACGGTATCTACTATTTTCATTGCCTGAAAGTTCAAACTCGTACTTTACAATAATATTCATTGACAATTTTCTGTATTTTTTTTGTTAACACCATTACTTTATATCCGTTGTAGCAGTTAATACCATAAATATATATAAAAAAAATTGATTGAGATTCATCTCCGATAGCATCTCCAAACATTTCATTATTTCTTCAGTTTCTTCTTCATTCTTCCATTATTCAGATATACCTACAGTGACGTCATATATACATATACATATATATAGTAGTATAAAAAAGTAGTATAAAATTATTAATAGTTTTGTAGTTGATTTTTTTTGAAATTAGACTTATAAATTTATAAAATAATTAATCCAAAAATGTAATCGTGTTAATCCACGTAAATTTATATTTATATTTCGAATTTCAATGATCAAATATCTCATTTCGCGTAAATTGACGTACGTACGGCTAGCAGAAGCTGTGCATTTTGTGGGATCTCTGTTATCCAGACATTCACCTGTTCTGGATTTCTTATTTCAACGAGAATGGCGATGTCATATCAAACAGTGATAAAACTGAAAGTGAAATCATTCATTTGTGATAATTAAATAAAAATATTTTTTAAACAATTTTAAAAACATTCCTTTTGTACGTTTTTTTCATTTTAATATCAGTACTCACGTATACGTACTTGGTGTCTTGTAGCTAGGTAGCTAAATGTTAAAGGGAGTGTTTTTCGTTCCATTTTGAATACAAAAGATAAGCGACTTCAAAATTAGTAAAATTGGATTTTAATTTACATTGAGAATTACAAGATTACAATAATTACATACGATACAATAATTACAAGATAAGATTAGCTGCTATTCTGGGCTAAAAATATTTTATTACATCCACATTGACTAATTATCTCCGCATTCGTATTTAAGGTGACATTCGAGAGACGTTTCGTTGCACCATCTGGCTAATGAGGTGTGCTTTCCGAACTGTGTTTTGACAAATGTTCTGAGGTGTACAAACAAGCCCCCAAATTTGTCATTCATCCCCGCGACAACATCCCTAACTAGCCAGACGGTTTTAGAACGGCAATAATTGCTCCCGTTTAATAAAATTTGTATCTCCTACGCGATATCACATTTTAGAGTTTTTTTTTAAATAAATTAAATTTTAATAAATATTATTATTAAGTTCTACAGCTTAAGTGTTATTTTAAATGTGACAGCTGTTTCGGCTTTCTGTCCGTTTTTTGTCCGTTCCATCCGTCTGTCGTAACTTCTTGTAACGTCCGTAACTTTACAGTAATTTTTTGACGTTTTTTTCTTGAAGTATTTTTTTTACCCTAATTTTTTTCTTTGCCTTTTTTTCATTTTTTTTAAATATAAATAAATACTTATTCCCCAGGAACTTACATGTACCTAAAAGTTGTCTCATTTTTGACGGGTTACAGCTAGTTTAAAAATGAAATATCGCAGCATATGGATTTAGAAAAAAAACGTTTTTGTAAAATTCGTAGCAATTTGTATTACTGCCAATTCTAATCATTATTTTTCTCCTGCAGAATGCTAAATAACAGCAGGTACCTATACTTTTCACCCTGTATAATTTGCGTGATAAAAGTGACTTATAAGAAACAAGATGTATTAATATTATAACGAATATAATTAAATTTAAGAAAAATAAACACCATCGGAATACGACACATACTTTTTTATTTACGTTAGCTAGTCTACATCATTTGTAAATAATGTATTGAAAAAAGTATTAATAATGACAAAGGAAAATTATCAACATTAGGTATCTTGAATGACTTATGGCAAATTTTTGAAAAAAATACTCGTTTAGTAACTGTAAAAAGGCTTTGTGGTAACATTATTTATATTAACAAAAAGAAAACACGTTGTAAAACCACTATTTTCTGAATTGTCAACATGTTTCAGGGCCAATGGTTTCTTCATCGTACTTATACTAAAAATTGAAATCCGAAGTATAGAAATGAACAAAAACAAAAAACAAATATACCGTAGTCCAATGATTAATTAAAAACTCGTGAGCAAACTAATTTAAAGGAAACTTTATTTGATCTGCTATTAACATGTCAATTTATACAATATATTTTTAGTAATATAAATAATGTTTCTAAAAAATTAATTTGTTTTTTTAATGAAGCACGAATCCTAATATAATTTAGCCAGCATTTTAAACGAATAAATTTTTTACTTTCATTATAAATAACAAAGATAAGGAATTAAAAATGAAAAACCCCGGCATTTATGCATTAAATTGTAAGAAAAGTTAATTTTTTTTACATAGGAAAAACATTAAGAAATTTTGAAATTAGGGTCTACGAGTATTTGAGATGTCTTAACAATAATAATTATTTAGAATTTTCAAACCAGCTAATGGAATCTGATCACTGTTTAGATTTAAATACCGTTTTCAAAATATTACCCAGCAAGACTAAGGGTTTTAATTTAGACAATCTAGAAATATTAGAAATTAGGAAAAGGATTAATAAAAACTTAAATATCATCAATAATCATATAAACTTTGTAATCATAATTACTTCGTATCTACATAATTTGTAATCACGCCCCCACTAACTCCCTCTCACCATAACCAATCTGTTGTACGTTGATTTTTTTAAAACAAAATTTAAGTATGCTTTAAACAAAGTTTTGATTATTACTCCCTTTATATTAACTCGTGGCGTCTGTCTGTCTGTTTCTTTAACGCAAAAACTTTGGATCGATTTTTAATTCTTTTCCCGTGATCCAATCGAGCTGAAACTTTGCAAGCAGACTCATGGCGACGATCAAGAAGATCTATAAAATTTTCGTTAAGTAAAATTAATAAAATATTGGATTTTTCAAATTTTTCAAAGTTTATTCATTCAACTGAGTAAGTTGTAGGAAGTAGACACGAAAACTGATAAAATAATAATTTTGGATTTTTCGAAATTTTTTATCCCTTTCGTAGCGTCGCATCGCAACGAGCCCAACGCACAGGTTAAGCGCCAAACCTGTTTCCACTAGTAAATGAGAAAGGGAGTATAAGCAAAACTTGGTTTTTATGGGTTAGTTTTTATTTATGAAATGTTGCCACAAAGTGAATATATTTCTGATAAAAAATATTTCTAATTTGTAAATTATTATTTGGAATATTACAGCATGTTCAAGCGACAGGGCTCCAGAAGCAAGCAGTTGGTGCTGCTCGCACGAGAAACAGCACTTGACGGGCCGTAACAATAATCGGACCGTTTAAACGAGCTGTTGTATCAGTTTACACTCGGTGAGAATAACAAAGGCCTCTCTAACACTTGGCTTGTCTCGTTGCAGCCCCCTGATGCAGTCCAGGGATCAAGACTCGGGACGCTTTAAACAAGAGGCGATGCAGCGGCGTCTGGGATATGTTTGCGCGAAATTTCTTGCACTCAACATGTATTATTATGTAGGATAAGATACAGTTTATGGTTTTTTTGCTGAGAGCCTAGGAAATCAACTTGGATAGACTATTTGATTGAAATTTTTCAATGTTCTACTCTCGACGGTCTCCGGTTTTACATATAAAAGGTGTCTCGTAGCTAGTAGCGAAAATTTCGGAGAAGTCTTCTTCATTCAATTTTAAATATAAAATTTTATTTATACTTGTGCGGAGACAAAGGGAAAATCATAGTTTTTTTTTTCAAATCTTCTAACTTATTTTCTGTAAAATGTTAAAAATTGTTTACTATATATATCCTCTTACAAATCAAATAAAATGACAAAAACATTACCAAAAAAATAATTTTTTGTTTACCGGGTTTTAATCTTTTTATTAAATCGAATGAATTTTAATAAATTACTTTCATGAAAGTCTAACGTTTTACAAAAGGAAAGCCAGAAATATTGAAAAAATGCAAGCTTTGAAGTTGCTTACCCCCGTAACTCTTCTTCGCCATTTCACCGAAAATGTAGAGAATAATTTCTATTCAAATTTGAATGAAGAAGATTTCCCCCGACACTTGCTACTAGCTATGAGACATCCTATATATAGCATATTGACGGTCCCTACGTATACTGTCGAATACACAACAATTCTTTTTCCGTTTTACTCTCTTTAAACATTCAATTCGTATCAAACAAAGCATTTACTAAAGGAAAAATAACTTTTTAAGATTATCCGAAAATATAGAGTAAATAGTAAAACTAAAATCGATTTTTTGCAAATTCGACAATATACGTTGGGACCGTCGATACATGTAAATGAAAACTATTATTTTAGTGATGGAATGGCGAAAAAGATTTCCTGGCCTCTCATTAAGCAAGCGTATAATATATAATACTATACATCATAATTAGAATTAAGAATAATGTATCAGTTGCATTGAAAAATAATCACTTTTTAAATATTTTTTTCTTTGTTCACATGGCGTCTATTTACACTGTCAATAGTTTAAAATATGTGTCCATATCTAAGGTATATTTAACAAAATTTATTACACAGCATCAATCTAACTCAATTAAAGAAAATATTTAACGTATTTCATCACTGAACTTTGTGTTTTTTCACTTGCGTTCTTGGGTCTGGTATGTTTTAGCAATCCAGTATTTAGTTTGTTTTTAAATTTGTAATCCTTGAGGTTGGGGGCAAACGTCTCATACCGAAACAGTTTGAATTATTATTATAAGTGCAGTCTTAACGTTATTTAAATTTTGAATTAAAATTTGGTTTATAGTCTTGTTAACAATAGCTCCTTAAAAAACCTCTTGAAATGGATTAATTGAATTATCTACAACATTCATTTCGTTGCTGCCTCTTTTAATATCATGATTTTCAGTCAAACATCACTAAAAGTTATTTTTTCTGTATTGAATAATATGCACAATTTTAAATGACTGAAAATACGTTCATATAATTGTACATGTGATGAAGATAAATTAACAACTATGTATTGTATTATTTTATAAGCGAACTCTGCGAAAGATTTTTATGTGATTTAATACATGTAATATTCAAATTGTTATTTTCTTTTGTGCGTGTGTCTTTAATAAATGTTATAATATCTACCCCGAATATATTTTATTGTGGAGAGCAAATACCGTGGAATCAACGGTAATTATGGTTAATCAGATAGTAGTTAGAACTTAGAATATACATTTTCCTTCATTAATAATATATTTTGTTATTCTGTAAACAATAAATGCTCTTTAAATGTGTTTTTTTGTGTTGTGTGATTGTACAAACTTAAAAATATTATAAACACAGTACAGGATTTTATCCCCAGGGGGACATCATTAATTAAGATTTTATATAATTATTAAAGACATCTCATAGGGACCACGCTATTTTTTTATACGGGAATATAGATCTTTTTTTTGGTGTTTCTATCTTACGGCTAGCTTAAGTAATCACTACATGTAACGTTCACCAATTTCACCCATGACCCCCATTCTCTGAAAAACTCCAATCAAATATATATATATAAATATATATATATATAATATAGATATATATATATATATATATAATATATATATATATATATATATATATCGCATTACCAACGGCGACATTGAATACATCTGGATAATGAGAATGATAAAATTTCAACCACCAGGTTTCGGTAGTAAATACACAACTGACATGTGGAACAAAATGTAAAAATTAAATATATATACATATTCAAAAATTTAATAGATGTGGTAATCTATGGTGGAACTGTGAACGTTCCATTGTGTAAAGTGATCACTCAAGCCAGCCGTATGAAAGGCCGCGAACTCTATGAACAATCTCTCTATGAACCCAACTAAAGACATCCATATCTACATTCCCTTATAAAAAAATAGCTTTGTCTCTATGAGACATCTACAATATATCTTGATTAAAAAAATGGCAACGACAGTCACAGGTATAGACAAATAAAATACGTTCCTTGCCTATTCATCATTTGATTGAATTAAAATTAATCCATAAATGTTTATCTGTTCATTTTTAGTCTCACAGACAGATCAACCTGTCATTTTTATTTTTGATACACAAGACGAAAGACACTTTAGTCCGATGATCCAATGTAGTAGTGAAGCGTCTCCGTAATGACTCATATTCGTAGTACGTATTTTTATTTGCTGTGTAATAAATAATACATGTACTTTATTCCAGACACAATTTCACTTTTTTGAATACATTTGTTGCGGTTATTATCTCACTTGGAATTTTTGACGTTGTCTAAGAATGTTGAAATTTTATTGTAGAAAGATGCCGATAATGTTTGGAATTATTTATATTTCGTTAAAAGAAATTTGTGTTGTTAAATGTTGTGTGAATTATGCCACTGTATTTTTAAGATTCATACATTTTTGAATTTGGTGTTAAAATGCATCATATAAATAAATGTATTTTTTCCTATCTACCCCATTTGGAAATGTGCCCATGGAAAAGAATGAAAGTATTGTAAGTCAAAAAAGTACTTATATTTTATACAACAGCGAAAATAAAATTTAATCATTTAATTTTATAACGTAAGTGTTTTTTGTTTATGATAAATAGTTAATTGAAACAACTAAGAACGAAATCGATACATAGCAATGCTTAGATATCGCAATATGGGAATGAAGAAGCGTTCCCAGAGAACTAACTTACGTAATCGTACAGATATATTTCACGATTTCGAAATAAAATCAAAAAAATTGACTTACTACACTTTGAAGGGGTGAATATATATTTTTATTTATAAATACAATTGCGAAAATGCGCTTAATAAATTATTTTATTCTGATTGAACGATCGGCTCGATTACAATAATTTTTCACTATTCGATAGGCAATTCTGCCGCTTTCAGGAAAGTGTGATTACAAAATATAATTTCTGGTGTAATTTTAAAACTACTTAGCATTTAATATGTGTGAAAGATACTTTAGTTAGTAGTGTATTTAATAGATTTAATGACTAGTCTATGTATAGCCATGTACCATGTGCGAAATCTCTTTGTGCGAAGTGTCGTATGATGAACACCACTCGAAGGGTTGATAAACATTCCGACTAACTGCGGTCTTTCGATTCGTTTCAGCGAAGTGCACCCCTGTGAGTGTATGTGTGGAAGCCACTACGCCACATTCTCTATAAGTGAATAAACAGTATTAATTGAAAAACAATGCATATTTATAGTCAAGTGAAAAGTGAAAACAAAAAATAAATTTGTGGACCGAGTGACCGAACTGTGGAAAACAATGTTTGATGGAATCAAATGATGTGGAATTTCCTCTAGATGTTCTGTGAACATCTCTCGGCAGTTCAAAACACATCCCTTGAATGATGAAAGTGTACTGGCGCATGTTTGGACTTTGTGTCGCGTAGCTTTAAGACGGAGGTAAGACATACTATGTATTTGTAAACATTACATTAATTCGTCAGACATGTGGGCTTTTTAATTAAATTGTACATTTTTAAATAGTTATTAGTTGTTCCTTATTGAATAATATAAAAACAGTATTTTGATTGGAATGAATCCAAAAGATCTGTGTACTAAATAGCAAATGATAAAAATGTGAGAAAATGTGTTAAATTAATAAAATTGGTGAGCGAAGTAGAAATATTAAAATCGAAAATTTTATATTTCAGTAGTTTGTAGTCTTTCGGAAAGAATTGAAATATTGCTCTGATAAATGTTTAAACATAGACATTGCATTATAGGCGTAATCATACGAAAAGCAAATTGTTCAATCATTGTACTATTACAGCACCTTCAAATTATTGACTTGATGAATTATGATTTATGATTTGTACCTTTGTGTAGTATTGTAAATGTGATATTTACAAAATGTTCTCATTATAAACGCCATAAATTTAGACATGTACTTGTTAAAAAATCTATCCTTTGCATTTCAACTTCTCATATATTTATTAGATATGCTTTACCAGAGCACAGACGCAATGAAATAATTGAACAAAAATATTATAAAATAAAAGTCTATTTTGGAAACTGTTTAATAACGATTAATTAAGCCAATCTAATATTTTTATAAGTTTCAAATAACGAAGAGAGTTGTTTGATAATGGTATATAAGAAAATTAAAGAATGATTATTTTATGTTAAGACTTTTTCTGAATAAAATATAAATATATTCATGTGACATTCGGAGTACTCTATTAATTTTTTTACAGAGCTTGTAAGTTATTACATCTAATCTGAATTTGTACCGGCTACTATATCTATTGAAAAGAAAATATTAGACTTAGAATCATATTCTGAAGAGATGGTACTTCTTGTTTGCTACAAGGTGTTGACCAGTTTTAATCAGACTTAAATGCAGTGGCAGCGTACGAATTGAAATATTAATTATTGTAACAAAAATATGAAACTCGTTATTCTATAGCAAGTATTGTATTTTATTTCCTAAATAAAAAAATAACAAAAATGTGAAGAAAATGTCCTACATCGTAGAGAAGATTTCAAGTAATCAATTCAAATAAATTCTGTTTGTTCGTTGTTAAGACAAACCTTTAAAATGTTTCCATTCATAGTATACAAACATTACGAAGCTACTAATTTTTTTAGCTTTGTGGCCCAGTCAGAGTATGGTGGTATACTCCTGCAAAATGTTGAAGATTTGATCCCCAAATTGTAAGAATTCTTGACCCTAACTTATTCTTAATATTATTATTTTATAATCACACCAATAGATAAAACCTTTTTTATAGTTGAAATAAAAAGTATTCTCAAATTTTTCAATCAAAACGAATGTATTATATACTATGGCTTTGGATTCCAATGAGCTTAAAATAATACACATTGTGATAATTCAATACTTTGTATATGTGTGGCTACCATACTACCTCTGGTCATGAATTTTATTCACTACGCTGTTAAAATATTTTTTCTTTAGCATTTGACACATTCGTGCTGTACCTATAATAATTCTACATCTGAAAAAAGGATCTCAAATAAGACTTGACATTAATATTTCATTTTAATGAATTTTTTTTAAATCTTTTAATTTAATGTGCTACGTATTTGCATGGAGCTGGTATCTGCTGAGAAGATAAGATAATAGGCGCTTTAAGTCGAAGAAAATTTCAGTTTAACCTGATCAGCAATGTATTGATTGTTCTAATAATGTAATATGTTATGTCAGTTTACTGACGTAATAATACTTGCAAGGTTAAGAAAATTGACTAATTCTGGAGGGTTTGTGTACATACCAACTTATTGATTATCTATAATACACACTTATGTAAACCTATTGAAAACATATTTAAACTCGTAATATGTATAATTCATAACTACTATATTGACGTTTCTGATATAGAATCTTATATTTGTTAACTCATAGAAAGAATTCATTTAGTAAATGTCAATCGGTTGGTTACATTTTACATTATTGATGATAAAATGCTTATAATATATGTTAATTATCTTATAAATAATTCCAAAGCATCACTGCAGGCCTGGTCGGAGTTTGGTATAAGTCCAAAGTCACGAAAAAAAACTTCTTTTTTATCATTTTCATGGCTCTGTGGTTAGAATTACGTTCTGTAACCTTGGTTGGTAATTGATGAATTATAATAATATCTTTAGAATTTCAACAGTTTGTGACCAAATCAATCACTTGATCCCTTTGGAGAAATTCTTGCCTGCTAAATATTATTTCAGAAAATTTTGAAAATTCGAGAGGAGAAGCGTAATTGCTGGTCTTATAGTCTCCCGCAATGCGATAATCACAAGTGGAAAGCTTACTGCGGTTGATTTTTCAATGATTAATTATTATTACCTTAATTGTTGTCTCAATGTGACTTATTTCCAGACTTATAGCCAGATATCCTATGAATCAGTGATGTTCCCCAAAAAAATTATCATCCGGCTCAACAATAAACTGTTTATGGTCACCGCTCTTACACTCCTTTCCTCACATAAATAAAATTAATTTTTAGTCATTATATCCGTTCATATTAAGCACATAAATTTTTCTATTTTGAGGGCATAGAAAGGAATTTCAAAAGAACAGCACAAATTATAACCTTTGATTCGTTTTGTACTGATTGTACCAAAATGTATAGCAATTCTCTTATGTCAATTCAATTTTATCCGATACATAATTTTATTCATCGGGGGACATCATTGCTCTGAATTATTTGTTTTCAACGTAAGTCGAATAAGTTAGAACAATATTTTCATAGTATTTTATTTGCACAAAAGCACCAATTTAATGTCTAATGTATCATTCCTGAATTATGTATTGATATTAAGATAAGCCGTCGGTGTGTTAGTAGATGGTTCTGTATTATTATTGCTTGCTTGTGATTTTTTCATTCGCCTGTATATATCATATATTATTAATAGTGAAATAAATCAAATTAAAATATTACGAAATATAATATTAATACTTGTTTTATATTTTTGCCTTCACCTAAAAAAACACTACAGTGATCAGATTTTAAGTCACTAAAGATTGAGAAAAATATCAAAAGGAGGATGAAAGCGGAAAAAAATATATCGGCCGTTTGAACTTAGTAATTTCAAATGGAACCTTGTTAGTCCTGGCAGGACTAGTGATGAACAATGGAGCACTGGCTTATTTGATGTATGAAAATAAATCTTGGAGCTGGGTGAGGTAGGATACGCCGGAGAAATAAGATGATGACTTTAGGTAAATACTTGATAGAGAAATTATCTTATTAAATTAAATTAAATTTAAAATTAGGTAAATCATATGGTATAGAGTTCTTCAATGTGAACTTGGAGAGGTCGTTGGGTGGGTTCGATTTCGATTAAAACTCAAAAATGAATGATTATTTACACATCGCAAAAGCACCTCCATAAAATAGTTTTTTTAATAACTAACTTTACCATCACATTGTTTTCCCCTGAGGCAGGTAGAACGTAGAGATAGAGTATGGGCTCTTGATACATTATTCCACATTGAAACCTTAAAAAAAGGATAAGAAACAAGAGAACCTCAAGAACAGAAACCTCAACAACCGACAAGCACGAATAAGAACACGAGGGTTGTCTTGATAGAAGAGTGAAGTATTCCGTCTTCTTCGCTGCAGAGATATAGTATAATCATGGCCGCCTGGAATGGCGACTTGGAAAATAGCGGGAGTGCTGCAAAGTTTGGGCGCGGAAGCTTTTGATTTATTTATGTATGTAAATTCATTCAAGGATGAAAAACCAGCAAGTTATTGCCTTCACCTACACCGAGGTATTTGTTTCTCAAATATTTTCTATAGTGTATCACATCAACTGGTATTTTTAGTTTATTTATTTTAAATTTACACAAGAGCTGTAAAAAGCATACTTTTACAATTCAATTTTTTTAATAGTTTCTGTCATTATGATAGGTTGGTTTGTGCAGGTATATAAAAGTAATGTTCACTAGATAGAGGTGTGTTCTAAAGAAGACAAGGTCGTCCGTTATATTTCTCAATTGTTTTTTGACAGTAACCTGAATAAATAGAACACATTAAATAATATAAATTATTAAGTTACATATTTTAACATGATACACTAATTTACACTAAAACTATAACATAAAAATTACAACATGAATAACAAAAACAGTTTATTTTTAGTAAATTAATGATTTTTTTATAGTATTAGATATAAAAAAAAAATGTTGGGGCTGCACCGCAGATGCATTTCAGTGTTAACGGGCCTCACAGGAAAGATGTCTCTGAATACTGTAATGGTAAGTAAATAAGAAAGTAAGTATGTAGTAATAGATATAATGGGTATGACACTGGCTTCCCACACCGAGGGTTCCGGGTTCAATTCCCGGTGAGGTCACAATTTAATCTATGTGATTTACTCAAGCCTGGGTGTTTTGTGATGTATTTCGCTTCTATAATTGGGCCTCCTGGCCTGTTGAAGAGTAAAAAAAATAAAATAATAATAATCTTACGCACATGTGTATGCGTATTGAGATATAACAATGGTGTGCACATTATAGAATAATAATAGTTAGATAATTTTTTAACGTATTTAAACGATCATACGCAAAAGTCTTATTTTTTTAAATAAAAAAATAATAAAAAATACAAAAAATATATTTGTAATATTGATTGTTTCTAACAAAATTTATTTAGGATTTACGCAAACTAAAAATAGAATGTTATACTACCACACTTATTATCATATTAGCTAAATGTAAAATTGATATTTATGATATGTATACAAAGCCGAAATTCTTTTTCTCCTGTAATGAATGATTTTTTTTATTACATTTTTCAATTATTCTTTTTTAAATAATGATACAAACACGGAATAAGTGTTGCATCAATATTCTTACTATTCTCAAACTAAGCTAAAAGCCTGTGCTATGAAAATAGGACTAGCTTACTGTATCCTGGGATGAGGCTCGAACCACCGACCACCAGATCGCTAGGCGAGCATCTCATAAACACTACGTCAACAAGCTACTCGATTATAAATACAACGGAACTTCTTATATGTACACGGGGCGGGTTAATGCATGTATCTAGATGCATAAAATAACCAAATACCTAAATTTAAATAAGCTACCAAACTATTACCTTCCCCATTCACCGACTCACCCATCAGTAAAGCATGAATCTCGGAGGTTAGATCTTACAAATTATTCCTTGCGAATTATTCCTGAATCATTTATTTTTAGATTATTGAGAGTTCTGAAATCTAGGAGGGAATTTTTACATAAAATTAAAAAAGTTAGGTACGGCAAGAAATTTTATTGCATCTTTCTTGAATTTATAACATTAACAACATGATAGAATACGGTGGCTCAGGTGGCTAGCCTCAATTATAATTATAAAAATAATAAAATTATATATCTACTAATTCAATCTAATTTAGCAAAAGTCCAATGAAATGCCATTTTCTCAAATGAGGTTATGTGATCCTTTGGAATGTGCATCAGATATTTTACTAACATGATCTATACTTGGTGATCATTCCAAATTATCGTTACAAATTTATAACAATGAGCGTCTCATTTAAGTAAAGTATTATTCTCGAATAATGAACAACCTGGCATGGATGATTATTTCAAATATCACATCAAAATGATGTGACGTAGGGACAGCAAATTCACAACGCCACGGTTAATATTGTAACATTGAAAAAAAAAACAATTGTGTGTCAAAAAATAAACGTGTCAGCGATAGTAATAGTAATTGCTGTAGTGTTGTTACGAAAAATACCAAGATTGAAATACCGTCTATTAGTAAAATTATATTATTATGTACTGAATTAGTGTACTGAATTAAAAGTATATACTTTTTGATCAAAAATAGGTATACAATTCCCATCAACCGAAAAATCGTATAAAGGTTAGTTCATCTCTATGTCGTAAGTGCTTGAGACCAGTTCGCAAGTTAATTATCAGTATTTATATAATCAACATTAAAAAAATACAAGGACAAAAAAAAGGAAAAATATGTCCAGGTTCAGTATTTAATTTTAAAATGTCAATCATTTTGAATAATTTTATTATTTTAAGTTGAAGATCCGTTCGAAATAACATTTCACACTCTCCGGTAATTCGTACCGCTAACTTTAATAAGAATCGTCTTAGCGTTGCTTATATTTCATTTAACCACTCCTCAAATATGTAAGCGTAATAAATTCAAAATATGTAATAAACAGTTCTTCTATCGATTCTCTGTAATATCGATATCGGTGTACTGAGGTTATTGCCAAGCCGAACGTTTAGATGATAATATGATACTAAAAATTTGGTTTGCAAAATATTCACGCCATCGCAAAGCCGCGATTGGGTTTGTTCGCGTATAGCGAAGTAATAAAGTGAATATATAATCTGTAATCTATAATCAATGCAAAGCTCAGCCGGGCTCAGAAGGACAGAGCGGCCACAGTAATGGGTGAGGCTGTAATAGAATATAATATGAATTACATTAACTTTGAAACCATAATATTATCTTTGCTTAAAACCTTTCTACAGAGGGATCTCAACGGAATTATATAGTCGATATTATCCCCGGGTGGGCGGCGCAAAGTGCCAGAGAAAACATTTTCTTTAATGCAGGGATTCGCTACGGGCGATCGTAGCGGAGCGCCGTAGCGGGCTTTGTGCTCCTCGTGTTGTTTTAGTAAGGCAGCCGGGAGAACAAAAATGGGTCCATTACGTCTTAACGGCGAGCGATTATGGCAATACCCAACAATTTTATACAACACGCTGATTTTGGAAATATCTCGAAATTTTAAATGAAATTAAATGAATAGTTATGTCGGACAAAATTATACATTTAAAAAAATAAACGGCTGACGGCTTCCAACCATTTAATGTAGGTAAAACGACACGTAAGTATTTTTAATATAAGAATAAATAATAAACGTATATAGCCGTACACTAGTAATCACATTAAATAATAAAGATTTTATTTCTGCGAGAGTGGGACAGTGATTGGGCTTTGCTTGCATCTCCCTACTGGGCCGCCCTATACACGGTCCAGCATGGAGATAGCGAGTAAAAAACTGTCAACCAGGCGACGCATGAGAAGGACCGATATCTCAGCGTAAGCTCATAAAACGGTCCTGGGAAAGTGGCGGGTACCCAATCACAATCACTTGTAATCACAGAGTTTAAAATTGTACAATGGAAAATGTACCTATGTCTCCCTCAGATCCTTAGACAATAAACCTTACATATATTTTAGATACATAAGTTCTTTTTTTAACCTTTTTTAAAAATTCGTCCCGTCGAGCAAAAACGTCATTTTGTAAAAAAAGTGGAAATATGTCTGTATATTTTGTTGTTTTATGATTGTAATAGCGGCTTTAAGTTAGGAAATTTAGAAATGTTACTAATTAAAAAATCGATTAACACTAAATCTACATTAATAAATAAAAATAATTTTTTTTTATTTAAGCATATACAGTGAATATAAAATTACATAATTTTTTATTTAATTTTTAGGTACTTTACATTATTGTTAGGTAAAAGACACTCACTGTATCGTTAACAAAACCGAGGTCTGTGGTAAAGGAGTCCGTTTCATCCGTTATATCCAACAGTGGAACCTAACAATAACGATAGATACTTATTCTTAAAATGAAAAAAATTAAAAAAGATTCTCTCTAAGACTTCTATAATTTATCCTAACGATAAAATTAATGAAATATTGAAAATATAAGTTAGCTCTCTTCAGGAACTAAATAATATAATTTCGTCAACTTTGTTTCTAATGCTGCGGGCAGGTACTGGGGGTAAAGAGTTGAACACTTTTGAGCATGACATACAACTGGCAGATTTTGATGTTTTACCAATGCTTCGCAATTCTTTCTACGGCTGAAGTCAAGTTAAAGTCAAGAGACGCGTTTGTTACATCGTAAGCCAGCAAGTTTTAAAATTTATTGTAATATTTGGAGAATTCTAACTGGAAATAAAAAATAAAAAAAATGAAACCGAGTGAAATAAAATGAAAGCGTAGAGTATACACGTTTTAATAATATATCCGTGATCTGTTAATCTTTATGATACACCAAAGTGAAATTGTTTGGAGATAAGGCATTTTTCTATCGGTTCATTAATCTTTTAGTCTTTGACATTGGCGAAATGCCCAGAAACATTACTACAGATTGATAATATTATAGATGCAAGAAACCAATGTATTTGTATACAACAAAACAGTATAGGACTACGTTTTTTTTTTTCTCTTTCTCTCTCAGTAAAAGTGTTCACGGTTGAGCATCGTAGTTTTTTAATCTGTTTCTGCACTGACTGCTTGCCTCTCTATCTCGTTGGAGATCGCTCTCCGCCTTTGTACGTCTCTCTCCTTCTCTTTCCCCACATTCTCTAGGTTTCCAATACCTCTTCTATAAAAAAGATCAAAAAGTCCACAGTAATTCTGATTCATAACACACATAACTATTATAAGAGAGAGGGAACATATAAATATTATAAGAGAGCAATATTTCTTTTAAATTTGCCTACAAAGAAAAAATTAAAACAACAAAGCTGTAGTTTTGAAATTTATATTCAACTACCTGTTTATACCCGGCATTGCTCGGTTTAAGGATTTAGTTAAACGTAAGTTTGTGGGGGAACACAAAGGTTCCATTGTTTTTCAAAGACTCTAATAAAAACAATCTTTCCATTTAATTCAGGCTGTGAATTGGGAATCGTGGCCTATGTATTCCGCCGGGACCTAAAGAATAAGAATGCAAAATTTGGGTCAAATCGGTCAAACAGCAGTAGGGGAGGGGTAAAGCGGAGGGGGGAAATATCGATATTATCCACCGAGTCATAAAGAATAAGTTTCCAAAATTTTGAGTCCGATTAGTCAAACGGTATAGATTTGCATCGAAAATATACCACGGAAAGGGTAAAAATAATAGGGAGGACATGTCACTTATGTTACCCGTAGAGTCCTTAAGAATAAGTTTCCAAATTTTGAGTCCGATCGGTCGAACGGTACGATTTGCATCGAAAATATATCAGGGGAGAGGAAGGGGTAAAAGAATAGGGGAGAAATGTCGCCTATGTTACCCGCCGGGTCCAAAAGCATAAGTATGTAAAATTTAAATCAAATCCGTCGAACGGTGTAGGCTTGTATAGAGAACAGACAGACAGACATAGAGTTTTATAGGTATAGATAGATATTTAAAAAACGATCTAAGACGTATATCATACCACCGCTGTATATTAAATATTTTCATATGCACTTTTTCACAAAATCATTTCTACCCGTAAATTAATTTGACAATTTAACCTTTGAACGGATGTACCGTCGTAAATTTTGCAACAAATTTGATTATTTATCTACATAAAAATTTTCAGGAAGTACCACTTTAGAACAATGTTTATCATTCAGTTTATACAATACACCGATCGCTTAGACGTATGTATGGAAAATCTTTGTAAAATCAATGCACAGTTGGACGAAGCGATCGCCCAGAACAGAGAATCGTGGAAAGGAAAAGTAAGGAGAGCCGACCCCAAATCAAAGGGGAACCTGGTGAAGAAGAAGATGTTTCAAGAGTATCAGAATCTCCCATTGGCCAATGATAATAATTTATAATAATAATAAAAATATATTTATTCTAATACTCTCAAAACTGGGTAGTAAAATATAAAATTATAATTAAACTCACGCAGAAATAAAATAGTTCCTCATCCAATTTAATGAACCACAGAATATAAAATTGTGCAGAGATGAACTAAACCCCTTCTTTAGGCAAAGGGATCCGTACATAGCGGATTTATAATGCAGTTAAAGTATTTATTCTTGTATAATTGAATAATTGAATTCCCTAGTAGACAAACGTAATTTTTAAACAGACAGCTGTTTTTTTTTATTTTACAAAATTTTGTTCCGAAACGAGTCCCTTCAAATAAAAACGTCTTGTTGTAGCAAAGCGCTATTTATTTACTAAGACATTATACTTTTTGAGAGTATTTGGTTTTACCTTTTCTTAACTGTTTTTACAGGATTTAATTTAAAAATTACAGGCACGTAGTAATTTAAAAAAAAAAGTCAAACGCATTGGAACCAGCCGCAGTATCAGGCCGCGTACCAAGAATTTCGTGTTAGTTCATGTCTTAATATTTTGGTAGTCAGTGATGATCATGAATAAATTCTACAACGTTAATTCCAAGTCTACCAAAATATAATTCTAATTTAACTCATTATAAAAATTCACATTTGAAAACAGGCGAATATTGTCAGATCCTTTTCCTTCATTCACAACCTTATTGATTCTCCTGAAATGACTAGCTCGATATTTTTCTATGTCCCATTCAGATCTACTGACAGAGCTATCTTTTTTTCCTTTCAACCTATCACACTAATAATAGTAAATCCTCTCTCATCCCACGTATGCTCAAACTATAATAACTTTTTGAATCCAATAGACATTTTTAATACAGATACTGGAACCTTGTACTTGTCACCCTTCCTGACCATGTACAATATATACATTAAACGCATTACTTATTATTATTGTTTACTTTTAGTTTGTCTCCTTATTATCACAACCTTATTTGTGTCTGTTAAATTATTCTTTATAATAATTATCATCATTCATTCATTATTTATTATCACTGCTTAGCTTATTTCTTTTGTGTTTCTTTATTTCTTTAGTTATGAAATCCATATTTTACATTATGTATCAATAATATATTTTTGTTTTTTTTTATTTTTTATAATTTTTACATTTGCTTATAAATAATAATAATTGAATCGGCATCTCTGGTATATTACTACACCACTAGCCCGTAGGCACGTACCAGGGTGTATATTTTATATTATCTAGCATTAAGCGGTTTTAATAAAAGTTTTACGAGTATTTTTTTCCTGGGGTTTCACCCTGTGGAGTTTTATTCACACTAATAAAAAAATTTAATTAAATTCATTTAGGTAGTTTAAACATTGTGATTTTTTTCTTATCTTTCTATTATCGCAATATAAAAGAAACATTTTTTGAGAATTTTCCGTTTTTTATTTAGAAGCCAGAGCGCCACTTGTGATTTAAATTTAGTTTCAGGGATTGTTTGAATGCGCGAAATTTTTTTGATGAGAATGTTTTATATTTTAGGTGCTAGGAAAGTATAATAAATAAAATGTTGTTGTCAATAGCTATTTCTTGTTCTAGGTGTCAATATTAGTTGTTTGTGAAAATTCCTGATGCTTGATTCAGTTGTCTTTGTATATGCTTTAACCATCCTTTCCTTGTTCATACGTTCCACACGACCAAACCACCTCAACATTCCTTTCTTTATGCTATTTACCACACTACAGCTAGCACTACATTCACTTCTAATTTGTTCATTCCTCACTATATTGATCAAATATTTTCCACACAAGCGTCTTAGTGACCGCGTTTCTATCGCATTCAGTCTACTTTCATTCCTCCTTTGCCAATTCCAAGCATCACTTATGGTTATTTTTAAATAAGTTATTGATAATGAAAGGTTGCCTCCCAAAAACATTTTAAGTTGTAATAAATTATACGGTGGAATAAAACAGTATTTTTCAATTCATATTTAACAACTTTTTATTTTATCTGACGTCTGACGTACAGTACTTGAAATTCAGAAAAGAATCTGTCGGATAAATATCTGTAAGGTTTTTAAATCATCATCATCATCATCATCTCCTTCTTCCCCTTGTCCTATTCGGGTCCGGGATCCACTGTATCGATAAGGCGCCTCAATTTGTACCTGTCTTTTGCTGATTGTGCGGCCTCCGTCCACTTTACATATTCCCATCCTTTCCTCACACAGTTTCTGGAGTTGCCTCGCCCAAGTGTGTCTGGGGCGGCCCACTGGACTCTACTCTACGGTAGACTGGACGTCTACCCTCAGGAATCGCAGCATTTTCCTAGGAACTCGGTCATCATTTTTTATTATTCTTTGTACTTTCTCCAGTAGATCACGTAGCGTTTTGGAAGTTCCACCCTATCCAATGTACTGTATACATAGTTTTTAATTGTTTATTATCTAATGCATTACATACCATTTTGCATATATTATTACTACGTATTTATTGTCTTATTGTAATCAACTAACTAATTAACTTACCACCACGCCCCGTGGGGGTAAGCAGAGAGGTTAGAGCGCCATACTCTTCTGTCCTGACATACAACTTTCGCTTTGTCTACATTCATACATCTTCGCATGCAAGCTCGACGGTTGTTCAGGCTTCTAACAGGACCATCTTCCAGTATTTGGTTAATCTGGTCATGTCACGTCTTCCGTGGTCGCCCTTTCATTCTTGCGCCGTCAATCATATATCTTTCTTATCATTCTTTCCTAATTCATTCGCTCAACATGCCCAAACCACCTGAGCGACCCTATTTTTATTCTATGTATTATGCTACGATCAGCTTTACATTCATTCCTAATATCTTCATTCTTTACTCTATCATACATGGATTTACCATACATACGTCTAAGGGACCTCATCTCCACTGCATTCAATCTACTTTCGTTCCTCTTCTGCCAGCTCCAGGCTTCACTTCCATACATTAGTGTCGGTACCA
Source organism: Agrypnia vestita (assembly GCA_016648135.1). Classification (NCBI taxonomy): domain Eukaryota; kingdom Metazoa; phylum Arthropoda; class Insecta; order Trichoptera; family Phryganeidae; genus Agrypnia; species Agrypnia vestita. The sequence goes on from JADDOH010005981.1 coordinate 53,563, forward strand.
GAACTCCATTATGTACCGCTAGTTTTGCCTCGGTAGACATATTTCTATTAGAAATTATTGCATTCAAAGCAGCGTTCACCCTATTCCCGGCAGTCACTCTCCTCTCTATATCTTTGTCAACATTCCCTCTTCTATCGAACATACTTCCCAAGTACACAAACTCATCTACTTGTTCCAAACATTCATTGCCTACTAGTATTTTACACGTTGTCTTATTCTGAATGAGCTGTACAGTTCACATTGGTTGCTAACGAAAATTGGCACTTTATTTTTTAATCATCTCCGAATCACCCCGTAGCAGCCCTCCATCGAACGCCATCTGTGTTTTGTTAGAGAGATTGGCCCTCGGGCCGGAGGTGTCGCGCCGTCCGTGCGGCTGAAGGGCACTTAATTTGTGCCCCATTCATGCGCGCCGGGGAAAAATTCAATTCATAATAATTCTTTCGCGCCAGCGGTGTTTGTTTAGGACGGGCCGTGACTGACAGTACTACGCGTCTCAGTCCGGCGCGGAGTGGCCGCCGCAGACAGCAGCTTCAATTCAGTGCCGGTACAAAAAATCTTAAGTATTGACGGTCCTTCCCGTCTACACTTAATCTTTATTTGACTTTGAGATTGGTCATTTTAATCTATTCCATTTTTTTCGGATACCTTGTTTGAGTAGACAGGTTGGCACCGTGCACTGTAAAATTCCACATTTTTTTTACTATCAAATGGAATTCTGTAGGTGCCATGAAATTTTCATCTCTGGATAGTGTATAGACGCGCAACGTTTTCCCAGGACCGTTTTATGAGCGGTAGGTCCCATATTGGCCCTTCTCATTCGTCGCCAGGTTGACATTTTTTACTCTATAGGCCACACCGTGCAGTGTCGTGTAAAGTTTACTCACTGCAACTCTCTCTCGCTGTATCTCGTTTTTTGAACAATTACAGAATACACAATCACAGATTTTATAAAGAGCCGGGAAAAATTGACAATGCCAGTATAAAAAAGGGTAGGAAAAAGACGACAGTGAGACGAGAAGATGGAAAAGGCTGAGTTCAAAACCAAAATCGGGAGGGATGTTTTGCAGGAAAATTGGGAGTAAACTGTGCGCCTCGAGCTTGAGCTTAGACTAATGTTCTCTGTGTATGATCGTTTATGTGAAAGCACTCAATTTCATCTCTAAACAATCTTCATTTTCTAAATTTGTCTACAAAGAAAAATCAACTAAATTACAAATGGTATAGAATGCCATACCCTTCTACCTCTGTACACCACTCTTTCCTCGTCCTCTTTGATACATCTTCTTATGCACGTTGTTGTTGAAGATTTTAACAGGGCAGTTCTCTTTTGTTTGGTTTACTTGATCATGTCAGATATTTTGCGGACGCCCTCTGCTTTTGTTGTCTCGTACACAACACACTTTTTTCTCTTTTCTTTCTCTTCATTTTCTTTTTCCCTCTCTCGCTCGTATATTCCACATTAACTAACCATCTCAGGTAACCTTTATACATTCATCTATCACATTGTAGAGAGTAAGTACTATGTTCATTATATATGTTTTTAACCGCTATTATTTAATCCACATTTAACTTATTTACAACATAAATAAAGTATTACTTATATAATATGATAGAAATGTTTTCTTTAATACATTATATGTGTATAACATAAGAAATTATGATCTGATACATATTTTTGTTTTATTTGAATGTTGCCACTTCAATTTCAGTAGTAAGGTTAAGTACTTTCCTGAGGGTCCGTGTCTTTTCTACTTATAACCGGGTATATAAAATGCTCTAATGTTATTTGATATTATATAATAATTAAACTTTTTCAAATCAATCATAAAACAATTTTTTGACTAAAAATACAATGATTTAAAATAAATAAGTAAAATTTGGTATCATCAAAATTTTTGGATGGAATAGGAACTTTTATTATACCACTGGCATCTTCAGATTAATTTGACTGAATATTCAATACAACATATCAAAAGTTTAGTAAAGCTTTATATAGCTTTCGAGCCAAGAGCCACTCTAATAGAGTTAGTAAAATAAATTGTCCCCATATTTGAAATAAAGAATTCTTCGATAACGTATCGATAAAATTCAATTGGCCTCGAAAAAGTTCAAAGTGAAAGAATACATATTGAAACTAAAATACCTAATTAATAACATTTATTTATGTAATCTATAATACTCATAAAAAATATTTTAATACTTAAAATAAATTTTGAAAAAATAATTTGTTAAACTATATTAAGGACAACTATGCCGTAAAACTGCTTTGCGGTTTGGAAAATGAATATACATCTGTAATCAACATAGAAAATAAATACAGATAAAAAATGTAATAATTTCTCGTTATCATAAAGAAATTGTATTAATAACTACTAACTAAATACATTTTAGGAAAGCAGTACTTATAGAATTTTATAAATAGACGGATGTTGATTATTTTCAAGCTGTTCTTTATAATTTTAAAAATGTAAAATAAGGTACTAAAAACTCTCGATTATCCGGGGCAGTAGGGAAAAAATGAAAATCGGAAAATAATTTCACGTACAATCATATTATGATTCCTAATTCGAAGAAAATACACGTAATCACACAAAGACGTACGGTAGAAAATTACAATATTAAACATATAAAATAAGAGAATCAAATAAGAAAATAATTACAAACACCAAATTAAAAATCTTGGAAGTGATCTAAACCCGCAGCTGCCGGCGCGTTCGAGCTAAGTTTTTCATCTTCAATAGAAATTTGACGAATCCCATGCCATTTTTAATTTTGTTTGTATACTTTAATTTTGTTTAACACCCAGACGATGCGTCGAAACTTCCACTTAATTTCAATTCATACTCATACTTTCCAGTTAATTCGAATCCATACTAATTTTCAGTTCATTCAATTCATACTTTAAAACACGGCGTTCATTTGTTAGGCGATAACGCTATTGCAAAATTTACACACGGCTCGAAATTAGGGGATGAAAAATACACATAGATAATCATACATTATACATATATGTTATACTCAGTTTTCGGAACGAAAATACAGTATTGAGGATATAAAATGGCATATAAAAAACACATCGTAAGTTATACACATTTTGGTTCGTATCTACATTAAAATTTAGACTCGCGGTACGGTCTCCTACTTGTGTTTAAAATAAATACGCTGTTGACAGGGATTCCCGAAATTTTGCGATTTGGTATGTTTACAATATTTTTAATTCTGCGTGTTCACAACTTTATATTTTGTGTTCGCAATATTATACGTTGGATAGTATTACCGATCACGATATGTGCATACAAAATTGGGTTAGTTTGAAGTTTTGCGCGATATGTTGAAAGTTCTTACTGAAAGTACAATATTTAGGAAGTACCACGCCATATTACTAATCGTGGAGTTCCAAGTACCTATCGAAACCGTCCACAAAATAATATCAATATTCGAATTAAGATTAGATTTTTATCGTAAACCAGTTTATAGTTTGAAGTTGAGTAAGAGTTTTTATTTAAAATATATATTTATTCCTTATATCTCTACCTACTATGGTTTAACTTTTCCATATTTTTTTTTTCTTTTTTCTTGTACCACTTTGATTACTATGTTTTATTGATTACTCTCCCCATTTGGTTTTTATTGTTATTGTTATTTTCTATTTTTTGCTTTGAATTTAATATTTTATATTATGGCGTGGATCTCTATAATTTTTCTACCAACTATTCAATACATTGTGTCATTATAATAAATTGTACTGTTGAGATTCCTAAAAATAAAAAAAACGTTTTTATTCGGTGTGCAGAGACAAGGTTTCTGGAATATTCTACACCATATTGGCTCAGGTCTTTTTTGAAAGCATCCCACCTAAAAATGTAAAACTATCGAACGTAATATCTTTAGAATATTATTAAATTATGAAGCATCTTTCTATTCCATGATCCTTTCACGATGATGTGGGTGTAATGCGTCCGTACCGAGGGTAATAGTGGAGTACCTGATCCAGGCTACCTGTGCGGGCTCTATGAAGAGTTTTAGTCACGAACGCGTAACAAAGAAATATGTAAGGAATCGAAATATGACGTGACTCGCTCACAAGTGCGAGGATTTTGCACCATCCAGTGATGGCCATTCAACTGCAAATGATGTTTACTTTGTATCAAAGTTCTGGCGGAGCGAGCGGACGGGGTAATTAAACATGTGGGAATGCGGTCGCCGGATTAAGAAAAATCCGGCTTTAAAAGATTATCCGCTTAAATCTTTTGACTTCACAACCGTGACAATGAATTTGTTTGACTTTTGGGATAAATGTATGAACATGTTTACATACACGTGTGTGTCTATATGTATATATACAGGCCGGCGCGTGCAGTGGGAACGCATACGAATATAACTTTCAAAAAAATTATAATGTGTGGATGTAGTTAGGATGGAATGGTGAACATGGCATTGTGTAGAGTGATCATGTCAGCTCATACATGTCGTAAGCGCTGGACCATCCTCTAAAAAGACTTCTATACATATTTCTCATATAAATAGCTTCGTCTCTGTAAGACTTCTATAATTTATCTTAATTAATAATTATCCCTTTGTGGACAAATCCAGTAATTGTGTTCTGGATGGATGCAGAACAAATATTGGAAAAATAAATCTTCAAAACCCGGAAATTACAATATTTTGGCCATATCTTGAGACATTCAGAGAAACACCGTAGAGTTCATCCCATAATACAGGACAAAATCGAGAGCAGAAAAGGTCTTGGAAGACAAAGGATTTTAGCTGAAGAATCTGAGGCAATGGTTTGGAAAGTTCACAGTTCAACTGTTTTTTTGCCAAGTTTTTCGAGGACACCTTCTACTCCTGCTGACTTCAATACTGTCCCTACATGTGTAATTTTTTAAAAATATTTATCTACCACCCTTTTCTCAGTCACTCATTCCACATAACCAAACCATTTCAACGATTCTTTTTTAATTATATGTACTACCATACAGCCAGCATTATAATCATTCCAAATTTATTCATTCTTCACACGTACATAGAGTTTCACACAAGCACCTAATTTTTTTTTAATTTCTAGGCTTCAATTTCATACATTAGAGTTGGAACCAGAATACCATTAAGTGCCGTTTTTCTCGCTTCGTGCGAGAAAACAATATTAAAACTTAATCAACATTTTTTTTTACAAAAAACTGAGACAACTGAGTGTGAGATAGACCATTGACAAGCAAAATAGCGTAAGCAAAAAAAAAAATATCTTACTAGGAAGGAGTTTGGAATTAAAACACCGCGCTTGCCAGACAGGCTGGTGAATTTTGAAATCAGTCGCCCTTAACATAGGTAACTGACGCTGTTTGTAGTCGCCCATAATGGGTTGGTCTGCAAGAGGTAGTTTATTTCCCTCCTACCCTCTATGTCTGGCGAGCTTTCCCCTATCCGCCACCACTCCCGCGTTATCCGATGCATCTCCCAGCGGTAACAGACATCCTCGAAGATGGGAATATGGAAGAGACCTACATCCAGAAGTGGATAGAAGAAGGCTGAAGAAGAAGAAGAAGATCTTACTATTCAGAAATAAAAGAAACTGCTAGAAGTTGTTTTTTTGCTCACCCATTACCAGTAACTACTAAATCTGCTAATCAAATTATTACTACATATTTACCATTGCATAAAATCTCGCTCCAATAATCCAAGGAGAACTTTTCCAATAATTTTAACGTCACTTTTTCGGATTTACAATAATTTTAAAGTCACTCTTTCGGATCTACGCCAAAAAATCTATGGACAATGCACGACGGGAAGTCGCGTCAATAGTAAGCCAATTTCGCTTCCTTGCTGCGATGAGCTATATCGAACGAGCATCGCGTCGGTTCTCCCAGTGCAATGTAATTTGCAACAACTATTAGATTAAGTTATGAAATAGTGAAATATTTAAACAATCTTAATGTGAAATACTTTCTGTAAATAAAACAGAACCGTAAATGGCTTTTTTAAAGAAACCTACAACTTCACTCCGATCTCCTCTCACTGGTTTACAGTAAGTGCCGGTAGCACGTGGTGTTAAATTAATACACGCACAAACGTAGAAGTAAACCATCATATTATATCCAAACGATTTTTACGCAAAGGTCAAAAATGGTGTAGCGATTTCTTATTCACGGCCTTATTTGCCGTCATACCATTTCTCCAAAGGTGTTATGATTTCAATTTTTAAAAATATTTCTCTGTTGCAGATCTTCTGACGTCGAAGGTCTGGTCACCCTACCCAAGGACAATATAACAAGTTTCCACATGAAACAAAAGAAATTACAATACACAAACCTTTTAAACACCGTATTATTAATTTTATAAAAATATCAGGTAGAAGGTATGTTGAAGAAGTGATCCGCCGTTGAACTCTGAATTGGCAAAATCTGCTTTATATAATTTCATATGTACTCTAATATGTACAGTATTTATTTTGTATCTACTTAAATTTTTATTCTGCTTTCATTATTACCATTTTTAGTTTCTATTTTCTTTATCTTTACTATTGTTATTTATTACTATCTATGTTACTATTACATAACTCTCAAGTGAGAATAACTGCCAAAGAACGGGTTTTACATAGTGTGGAGTTATTAGTACCTTATTTATATTAACAAATGGAAAATAAACAATAAACAATAAACATTTGGAAAGATAGATTATCCACAATAAGGATTTTCATACATTATGATAGCTCTCCGAAGTTTCGCAAAACAATGGAACCTTTGTTTCCTCCCAGAAACTTATTTTTAACTTAATCCTTAACCCATGCAACGCCGGGTACGAACAGCTAGTGATTTATAAAATATCTTCTACAAGGCGATAAGTGGTTCCGTCCGAGTTTGATTACAAAGTGTCACATTGTTCGAGGCATATATTCGTAATGTGTACGGCGTCATGACATTTTTATAACTGGTATTATATAAACATGTCACAGCCAGTCATTCCTCGATATAAAACTGAGTAATTTTATGTTCTGTGGTTGCTATAGAACTCTCCGAAGGAAGTGTAGAGACATCTGTGCGAAGGGCGTAGTATCTGATGTCTGGTGTCCACTTCCATGCTACTCTAAAGTGTGACGTCATCATACGTGCCTGCACATGAAACATCGGTCATTCTCTTAAAGATCGAAGACTGATGATGCAGGCGCCATTCAAGGCTGTGTATTTTAATTTTTAAAAAATAATACATGGTCGTAGTTCGCAATTTATACAAATAAGCTGCTTTTGCTGACCACATTTTCAGAACTGGAACCTATTCCGTTATTCATTATATCGATTTGAAAATGGTCCCTTTAGAGATAGAAGTCATACCTAAGTGATATTGGAGTGGATTTGAGATAGAGAGGTTTAAATATCCAACATGTGATATTAAATTATTCAAATTATGTGTTTTACCACTAAATAAATATAAATAGATATGGAATATTCACTTACTTATTTTTTATCTGAAATATAGAGGGAAAAAATACGAATGTTGGTGTCCATAACGCATTTTGGCCAATATTGCGGTTAATCAGATTTATCTCTAAAGGGACGATATATCCGGTTAAAGTAGTGTACGTTGTACTTTTTGCCAGTAAACGCGGATATTTCGCCGCATCTTTTTGGTCGCGGAACGCCGCTACATTTCTACCATACAATATGCGCTTATCGAACACACTACGCGGACGATCGGTCGATCCATTTGCTTTGCCGATTTGACGGACGCGGCGGATGTACGCGCAGTGCGGCGCCAGCCTTCCTTTCGCTCTTTTAAGTCTTTAAGTCAAAATACACCAATAAACACATTGTTCTTGTTGAAAGACCCAATTCTTGCGAGAGCAATTGATAAATTTTTATCTTCTGCAACACTAGCTCCTACAGCAGAAATATTCTCTTCACTTCAGGCATTTCGATATCTTATTGGTGGGTTAGTATCGTGAAGAGTTTGGTTTTGGTGAATTGGTGGGTTAGTATCCTTTTCCAATTTTGCAATGATTAGCTGAATAGCACGAATAATAGGTCGATTATGCGAACCATAAGATCAAGATTAAGATTTATTATAAAAATCTCAAAGAGACGAAGTTATTTATATGGGAAAGTTGGTATGGAAGTCTTTGGGCGTTTATAAGGCCTACGATCTATCATATGGCTGGCTTATAAGGTCACTTTACGAAATGTAATATTCACCAATTTCACCCATGATTGACCACCATACCGCATACAACTCGTTTCACGTATGACTGTGTTAACGCCCCGTGGTTGAAATTTATTATCCCCGTGAACAGTACACAGTACAGTGGTAATGAAATATCTATTTTTGACTAGAACATGAAGCAATATTCCTATTATGTGTAAATGACATTCATCCGAATTACTCACATTTACACTATATTACGCCTGAAAATTATTTAAGTTAACTTCTTTTTCAGACCAGTTATTTTATATATTCAGAATATTTTGAACATTTGAATATTAAACCAGCCATAGACTTCCATACCTAGTAC